>JAPYZR010003556.1:0-21209 GCA_030522945.1 Trichopria nigra
CACAATCACTGTTATGTAACTGTGCCAATTTTGAGGCGACATTTTAATGTAACTGTTACATAATTGTGACATAACTTCTGTGATTGTTTGCTGGGGTGCTAAATCATATTTTCTAATAAAAGTTAAATTACTATTATTATTATTTCTAAAGATGATATGTAAGTTGAGTTGAACCGTGGAATAGTTAATAATAAGTAACTGTCGTTGGGCGAAAAAAGTAAAATGATGGAACCGATAACGGCCGATTAATTTTATTCCTTATTATTACTATTATTATTATTATTTATTTCTTTGATTTCTTTGTTGAAGACATTGCATCTAACATAAGTATAGGCTCTATTCGTTTCAGTACATAATTTTTCATAAAAATATTTTTTTTATACGCATTTGTTACGATAGTCTCTCTCGATCAAATATCTAATATCTGATTAATCTATATTTTCAATTGAAATGTATTGGAATATTTTCGAGGGTATAATTATTGGGTGTTAATTTTTTTAATATCTCAATATTGTACCCAACCGCGAAATCACAATAGTATGAAGAGCAAAACGATCGGTTTGGTCATTGCAGGTGGTGACACCAGAAGGACACTTGACCAGCAATGGTGAAGAAGGATTGTCGAGTTTTTGTGTAACTGCTATACATCCAAACGTGAGTCCTGTTCAGGGTTTGCTTCTCGAAGGCGTTGCAACTGCAGTTTTAATGCTGATTGCATGCGCTATATGGGATTCCAGAAATGCTACAAATACTGATGCCATATCTATAAAATTCGGTCTTGGCGTCGCATGTCTGGCGACAGCAGTCGGACCCTACACTGGATGCAGCATGAATCCTGCAAGGTCTTTAGGTCCCGCTATCTGGATGAACAACTGGACTCACCATTGGGTTTACTGGTTCGGACCAATCGGAGGCGCTTTGCTCGCATCGTTGGCCTACAAATCCATTTTCTCGCCAAAGGATGTGGAGGATGAAGATGATACTATTCCAGAAACTTTGGCATTAAACAGCGTCGATCCAGAAAAGGCTGAGGTACTGTTTTAGTCTAATAGCCCAGATCTTATCATCTTGTATTTGTGATATTGAATAGAGTTTTAAAATATTTTTAATTAATCGTTTCCCATCTTCTTGCATTATCATATAATTAAAGTATATACTATACAGGTGTAAAAACAGGGTATGTCACTTGACCAATCATTGGCTTACTACTCATAGACTTACAATATGACGTTTTGTCAATGTACAATTACCCCAAAGTAACATATCGATTTGCAATAAGCATGAGTTAACATTATTTCGGTTTCAATTTCCAAAATTTACATATTTTGGTAGCATTTTACATACGGTATACTTAATAATCATCGAAACCGAAAATCGATGAAATCTGGGTCTTGCGTGGCTCCGCCGTTAGTTAGACGATAGGGTTATACGTAGCGAGGATTAACTAGCAAAGGCCGCCCGTAAAGGTCAACGATAAATCGTTTCATGGGCGAGTAAGTTCAGTAAAACTGGTTTTACGGGGCGTTGCGTCGAGGTGAGATTTCTCGTCGCAGCGGCTTTACCCGATGCGAACTAAGCTTTCCTGTAAACAATCATACAAAAATCGGCTTCCTGACTTACTGACCATGCAAAGGATTCTTTCGATTATTTATGCTTTCTGTATTTGATTCTATTTAGATATAGACTTTAATGATTTTTCCTAACCCTCTGGCAATTGAATTGTAGGTTTTTATTATATTCTTACTACATTAGAGTCTTAGCATTTTCTTTATCATCCATCGGGACTATCTATATAAAAACTATAAAAAATAAGATTTAGATACTATAACAAGCAATCATCATCATGAAACTTAATTTAATCTCCTTCCTGTTAATGTACTATTTGTTATTTGTACAATATATTAATAAGTGTATCTGTTTCCTTTCAGCAGCACTGATTTCGATCGCAGGACGTAAGGTTTAAAAAGGCATCGAAAAGTTCCATTTGCCTAGCTACAAATATTCTGGATATTCGTAATATGCAAGAAGCATGCGGTTCGCAGGGAAAAGATAAACAGCGAAACGCGAAAGGGGGATGAGTAGATGAAATCTCTCCGGCAATAACAGATAAGCGAGGACCTCGAGTGTCCTTTTCAAGTACGAGCCTCAAACTTTTGTTTGCGCTTGTTAATGTTCTTACATTCCCTCGCTGAAACGCTCCAGTTCACGTTGGGGCGTAATACTTTAGACTGATACAAAGATTTTATACAAAGATTTTTCTCATAACCTGCAGATTATCCGCTCATCTCACCGCCTTGAGCGTAACGAATAAGTTCGTTCATTACAACGGGATTAACGGATCGGCGGATAATCTCATTCGACGAAAATTCAATCATGAAATGTACAAGTCCTCCGCAAATACTCGACATCATATATACAGGATGTCTCAAAACGTACGTGCGATATTTTACATACGTGTGCTGCACTTTGAATGTTAAATCAAAGAAAATTGACAGAACGTTCGATTTTATGTATGAAGCGAAATCGTTATTTGTGTTCATTCTGCGATATCGTTATTAATATGAAGGGTTTTCTAAATTGGGATACTTTTTTCATAGCTAGTAATTGGCAATGCAATGCTACTTGTTTACATGCTATGCTTAGTTATCTGATCTATGAATTTACCGAGATACCAATAGACACTGAAATTACTGGAAAAGATGAAGGGAAAAAGCTTGACTCCAACGGTACTCTCATGACTTGCAATAATGTCATTTTCTACATTTTGAATTGAGTTTTTGATTTTTGAATACTCTGTACTTTGCAAGTCAATCCATTTACATTAATTATACTAACGGGTAATTAAGTTTTGGACTATTCCTGTCAAATATCATTAAGGCTATTATATTGTCAACAATTGGTCAGCATACATGATCTTTTCCATCTTATGTAATAGTGAGAGAATATGATACCAAGAATAGGAATAATTGACTCTCTCGCTGTCAAATGATACTTGCAGTTGCGACATGCTGATTGTTTGTTGATGAAATGGGACGTATATTGTGAAAGGTTTATAAAAGAAAAGGGTAAATTTTCTCTTGATACTTGCATATTGAGTTGGTCCCAAGTGTTTTGGACCAAATCAATAACGCAGAATACCTGTTATCGATGATTTAGGTTGTTATTTTTTAACTAATTCGTCGTGATTGCTTTTTTTTATTCAAAATTGATTTATCTTATATCGGGAAATGAGATATTTCATCAAGTTGTTGAATTCAATGTTATTCATTTTTATTAGTGTTTTATTAGATAAAATTACTCGATAAAATTTGTTCCAAAATGTGTTTCATAGATTACTAGTACGTAAGAATTGTGTTTAGTTTAAGTATAAAATAGTTGATTATAATACTTGCTTAGAACTTTTTGGAAAAAATGCCATATTAATAAATTGAAGTGCCTTTGATTTCATCATAGCATGTAGTAAAGCAATAGTGACAATCATGTATCTGTATAAGTAGACGTATACATATGTAAACGTATAAGATGTGCGCATGCGTGCAAGTTGTTTTTGCATTTTTCGACTGCGTTACACCTAATCTGTTTGCGATATATGTTTTTTCAATCTCATTGTCATTTTATACAATAATATTGAATTTCAGTACTCAAATTATTGAATATTTTTATTATTACCCTTTTTGCAGTTATATATAATATAAGATATACAATATAAGATATAATTATTCCATGTTCCAATAAAGACTAAAGCAAAAATTGATTTATATAGTATAAGAAAAGAAATTTAATTAAAATGAAATTAAATTAAAGTCGTCCACTCGGATTTAAATTTTTCAACCAATAACAATGTCTTGTCTATTGTATCTTCTCACCTTCTCGCCACTCTATTATTGCTTCATCAACAATGATATTTAGCGATTATTTGTCCAATTCATAGATTGTTATGATTGATCGTATAATGTATGGATGTCCATTATCAATACATACCTAGACATCCAAATGGATGAATGTTCCGAAAGAGGACGAATCATGAACGTCCGGTTAATTGTGAACCTCTCGTTACATCAAAGTCGAATACTTTATTCAGTTTTCATGTTTGGAACATAATTAATCTGATGTGCTTGCCTGAAGTACTAAAAATATTGTATACAATATATCCGATAATGCTGATGTCGAATCAATATGACCAGCCGAATTTCCTGGGTAACAACCACTATTATCGCAGTATTTGTATGGTAAGTTAGGATATAAAGATCCGATGATACGCTGAATACAAGATAATCTCATTTTCTTGTATTGTACGTTAGTAGGAGACCTGAAGGCGTAATTTCTTCTACCATAAAAGGTTACGGGTATGTTAAATACATCAATAGAGATCGTCGAATATATTTATCATTACTCACATGAAAGTATAATGACGGTTTTAGGAGGAAAATATGTCTGGATGTCAAATAAAACATATGCTAACTTTAAGGCTAACTTTAATGCTAACATCTACACGAGAAGTTTACAGTTATTGTTGAGACACTATATCTTGTCTAATATCTAAACATGTTCATAGACAACTGAAAGAAAATTAGTGTACCCTTTCGTACGTAGCAGCAAAACGTTTAGTAATATCCATTTTCTTCTTCCGTTCGTGTCGTCTCAACGTTGAGGGAAATTTCATTAACATGCTCGATGTTAACATCAAGGCGTAGACTGAAAGCACTCAAAACGCGCCGCCCATGCACATTTTCTGTACGTGGAACCACTTTGTGGAACCCCTCTCTCATTGGGTTGGTAGTGGTATTAGATTTATGATAGCATACTCTCGATAAGTATCTGACGAACCTATTCCCTGTGTATCCACGCGAGCTCTCGCGGCACATTAACTACACTACATCCGCAATCTCTGCAGCAATTTCCGATCCACTTACGTCACGACGTCCTTCCAGGATAAGTGCTAGTTGAGGATGGCGTTCATTTACCACACAGTTATTGGATAAACCTAAAATAAGAATAACTGCTTCATGCTATACGTTCATTGTTTGCAGAGTACTTTCATTCGGAAAAGTTGTTAGACCGTTATTGCCGTATTTTCATATTTTGATTATACTTCCTTTGCTACCTTACTTTTGCTTCTAACCGTTATATTGGTTTGTCCGTTATATCATTATGATACAATTAAATACTGCAAAAGACAACAAAGGGGAGTACAATGTATAATTTAATATTATTGGAAATTTTTGAAGAGGTAGGAATATTTTGAAATGGTCTACAGATGAAAATATAATTTCATTTCAAGGGTTACATAAGTTATTATCCAATTAGAACTGGATGTCTATGAACGTCAATGATTTGTCCAATGTTTATGTATTGGACGTATAATTGATATCCAATGGAAGTATAACTTGTGCTATTTTAATCTTATTAAAATTAGTGGGTCCATATGAAAATCATGTCTTGGAACAACATACTTTATTATTTTGTGAAGCTTTTAAATATTGTTGATATAATCGTTTTACTAGAATACAAAGAAATTATTGTTACTGAAAAAATTGAAATTGTTAATTAAGTATAACAATTTATAAATGTTATTTTTCTCACTTCTTATTTTCTTTGCTCACAATTTTCATAAATGATTCTCGTGACCTTTTTATATAAAATTTTTTCTTGCACAAGATGATACGATTTCGAATTTCGAACATGCGAATTAGGGTACAATGCTACTGGGGTGGGTGTATTCATTGATCGAAGACCACGGAAGCGGAACGCAAATCCATCTTGCCGCATTCACCCTATCAGGAAATTGATGCATGGACGTAGCTAGATAAATGGTATTGATGTATTCAAAGTGTATGACTTGAATTTAAAAAAATTAGTATAATGAATTTTGTGATTGTATAGAATTCTACAACAAAAGGTCAGTAATGTTGATTAATTCTATACTCGCAGCAAGAGCCAAGCATTATCTGTTTCATCTAACATTAAAAAAATTCATCGAGATGTTTTCCAATCTTGAAAAACGAATATAAGTAACTTAGAAGTTGTATTAAATTTTCTATACAGAAAATAAACACTTTTTCACGTATCTTATCTGCTCCTTTCTAATGGAAGATCCTTTTTCGTAAGAAGTTGAATAGCAACTAAGTAGCATAATGGATAGCAAAGATATACTGTAAAAAATAATATGACAAACTTCCGAAGTAAAATGGGATTTGAGTTTTACGAATATGACCTCAAGGTAGGAAAGACTAAAGTGAATTTTTATCAATTTATTTCTCAAAGCATTAAGTTTGGTATTGATCATTATTAAGTCATGGTATGAAAAGCATTATTACGCCATTTTTTATATGGTATAATGATTGGAGATGTAAAACTAGATTGAATGTAATTGAATATTATAATATAATGTTATGTGCAGTGTACAAATTATAAAAATATATAAGCCAGTTTTTTAATCGACGATTTTTGAAAATTTATTTCAGCTGACGATTCACAATATTTTTTATTTAGAATAAACGTAGAAATATATATATATATGTACCCTTACATCTCAGTTATAAGAAAAGATTATACAATTATTATGCCTCACATTTTTAGAAGAAATTAATTTATTAATGCATAATTTTATCATACATACAGAAGTACTAATTTGGTACTTAATTTCCTTACAGGAATAAATAAGTAGTTTAGTATTGAAACATTTTGTTCAAAACTTGAATTTTGTATTTGGGCGAGTAAATACAATACTGAAATTATTTTTGATACCTCTATTTAGTGCTTAAAGTGAACATTTACGGATTCTGGGTGGTGTCATGCGTGAAATAACCAAGTTATGCGTAAATTGAAAGAGGCATATACGTAAAGTAAAATGCATAGCATGATATCTTTCAGTACACATAAAAGATGCATTTACCCACTAAAAATGGATGTCTAAAATACTTTACGCACACAATTACAAAAATTTTATTATAGTTTTTAATTTCAACATTTTCAGATATTATAGATTATCACTTGAACGATTTAGCATTTTATTAATTCCCTTTATATAATAATGTACAATCTCTTATTTTTTATTTTTTGATCACACTAATCTTATAAGACAATAAATCCCATAATGGGAAATTAAAATTAAAAAAGTTTATGAATGAAACTCTAACTAAAATAAAATATAAATAAAATATTCTAGTATACGTTCTTTGTTTTCAAATTTAATGTTTTACGCAGCAAAAAAATTACGAATTAAGTAAACTAGTATTCCCCTGGTAGAAATGAAAACATTTCTTAGCCAATTCTTAGACAGTTCAGATATTTACCATGTTAAAGGCATGGGAGAAATGGATAGTGTAAGAAAAAAATGCAATAGCCAATTATTATTACAAAAATTAAGTGCAGATATATATAATAGTACATTGCGATAAAAGTGCGTAAGGTAGGTGATTCCCGCAAGAGCGGAAATTGTCGTCTGAGCAACGCTCAGGTGACAAAAGAGCGAGGTAAAAATGGAAATTATGACTTTTGAAAGTTGGTGGGACATACAAAGATTAAATTTATTAAAAGCTAAGGCTTTTTTGATAAAAACATTGCCTAAACCATATGGTTGTATTTCTAATACATGCATATATGTAAAGAATAAACACTTTACTGATATATATGCATCATATGCTGCATCAATTATATGAACTTTAATTTTCGTGGCATCAGTTAGAACTCGATATTATTATTCTTCTTTCTTTTTACATTTGTCCGAAAATGTCATTGTTGGCTAAACGTATGTCATTTTAAAAAAATTCTTTATTTGCAATGAGAAAAACTCGTTTTCGCACCTTTTTTTCTTGAATGTTCTATTGTAAAAAACGAAGAAAAATAGAAACGGTGCGAATGTAATACACGCTATGCGTCACGCGTTAGTGCACGGGGTTCTTTTTTATTCAGCTAGCATGCATTAACACAAAAACAGCATATTCGTATCTTTGAAATTAAATGTCAATTAGAAAGCAGATGCATACATTATACGCGCGGAGAAATGTGCATTAACGCTCATATTCGCACGCGTATATGATTATGCATTCGATGTTTCCAACTGACGCGTCCAAGCACATTGTCACTCGCTCATACTGACAATTTTATATTCACTCAATTTTGGACGTATGCGTTAATTGCACCCAATGCCTGCATCACGTGGGCGTGTGCTGCGATGCTCCGAATATTTGCACGAGAATGTGGACGTACAAAATCGAGATAGACAATTCATGGGTGGTGGTGGTGGTGAAGTAGTATGTGCGACCGCATGTTGCACTCGTAGCTGTTTGTCGCGGTTTTCATCTGTCACTGCGAATTTCGCCTCTTTTCGCAGTGCAGTTTGAAATGAAAATGTAGTGCCGCTACATACGGTCGCACTCCAATATCTTGGAAGGCAGTGACAGATGCGCCTGTGGTAATGGCAACCCGTGTAACTGGCTGTCACGTTGGTGTGCGCAATGGTAGGTGCAATTTTTACATACATCCATCGACATGTAATAATAAGGACCTGCTCCTACCAAATGTAAACGTCCATCTAACGGATGTCAATAAAATTTAAGTGAACATTTTTGTATAAATTTTACTGAAATCGAAAAATTTGGGCAGGCATATAGATAAGACGATTTGTTTAATAACTCCAAATTCACATTAAACGTTGTAACTCCTTTAAAAAAAAAACTGCTGTAACAGAACATTTTAAGAAATTAACAAAACATTTAAAAAAATTTAATCAAAAGATATATACATGGGTGCGCGCACAATAAAGATCTGAACCTTATTATTTGGCAACAAAGTATTGTAGACGCGTTCCGCGAGCTTTTACCCATCCTTATCTATATTAAGAAATATCTTTTTATTGCGTTATCGAGCGTAAAAGTACATATAAATACGCTTACTTCGATGAGGGCCCACCGCGAAGTTCCGCAACGCAATTGCATTTTAGTTTTTGCGGCATATGTGCTTTATGGGCCGTGTGCAACCGACGCGTCGTCGGAAGTTTTCATCAGGCGGCGATCGTATAAAACTCGCCCCGTTTTTATGTCCCACTTTTTTCCTTTTCCGCCCACCCGCTTCTGTTATCTCGTATATAGCGTCGATTCGATCGAACCTAAAAGCCACTAGAAACGATTACTTTTACGCTTCTGGTTAAAGATGACCATTTGAGCGGTAAATGTCTTCCCGCGGTAATTGCAACTGGCTTTATAATGTAGAACCCATGACATACCAACAATGTGTTCTGGTGAAATTGTAACAAGATACCCTATGGTGTGCTTTAAATCTCGTACATATATATATGCTTGTAGGATATACATGATATGAAAATCGTAGTTTACTTATCTCTGGTTGCACTTTTAAATAAAATGCTTCGACATTTGTTCTGTCTGAACTCAACATTTGGTGCAGTTTTCAAGCTTTGTTCAGCTCAAGTGATTTCCAACTGCTAATTTCGAGCAGCGATAGTCAAAGCTTTCAGATAAAAAGTTTCATAGTGTTTTATTCAAATCGTGTGATTTTCAAGAGCTTGAATCCAAATTTTCAAAACTTTTACTTCGAAAGATATTGGAAATACGAATTTGCATAATCAAATTGGCATTAGTGATTCGTTTTGATAAAGTAAAGCCAAAGAGGCATGGGAAAATAGAATCGTAGAATTTGGAAACATTATTTCTGCTAGTGCACCAAATAGTGTGTAATAACTAATGACGAATTAGCTTATTTTTAAACCAGTGAATTGTTATTAAGAAGATGGATGGAACGAAAATACATCTGATCGAAGGATTGCTGAAAAAAATTCTCCTTAGTCATTGATATTTTGCTAATATTGTAGTTTTCAATCAGGGCTAGTAGAAGCTCCAATAATGAACAGATCTTCTCATTATTGGAGCAACCATTCTTCAGCGCATTTCCTGGGAGTTCATTGACCAATCAATCCATTATCAATTATCTTTCTGCGACTTTAAAAATTCCTTAATTCCAACAATCTGTATGGTTCTAAAAAATACACCGCCGTTATTAATCATGATAAGTCATTACTCACAATTTTTCAAATGTTAATTTCGATATGAGATCGTTTTAATTCCGTTTGTCACTATTGAATTTCAAGCAAGGCTCAGATACCCATAATAGACAAAGATCCAAGATAGATTGCGAGAAAAAGAGAGCGAGAATAAAAGGAGCATGCCGGAAGAAGAGAAAGAGTCGAAACGCGCTTACTGTTGGTCACGCTTCCGCGCAAGAAAAGTAATATTTCCGTATGATTTACATGCCGAGCGCTGCGAGTCCCGCGTTAATAATTCAATTTTCAATCTGGTCTTAATGCTCACCAGACTTTACCCTCGCCCTTGCCTCCCCCACACCCACCTTCGCTTGTATACCGTTAAGCTTTCCCACTT
Organism: Trichopria nigra; assembly: GCA_030522945.1. Taxonomy (NCBI): domain Eukaryota; kingdom Metazoa; phylum Arthropoda; class Insecta; order Hymenoptera; family Diapriidae; genus Trichopria; species Trichopria nigra. The sequence goes on from JAPYZR010003556.1 coordinate 10,395, forward strand.
TTCCATCTAAGGCAGCTCCTGCATCACCAGACTACTTCGATTTCTTTTTCATTCTCCCGTGTAGATTTCAAGACAAAAAAAACGAAGTAAATAATAAAATCCAGTACCTAAGACAGGCTTGCGAGTATAACGCAATGAGAATTAATATTTGCGCTGAGTGGAGATTTTATCTGGTTTCTTCGTTTCCGCACTTCTTTTCAGCCGGATTCTTCTCCATTCGACCCTTTTTCCCTGTTTTTGTTTTCATTCACGTTTCGTTTCCCCTAATTTGAGCCTGTATGAAGATACATTTTAAATTTAATATTTTTTAAGAGATAACTTAATTTGCCTACAAGGATATTCGAAAATTTCGATATAATCATTGAAATTTTCATATTAAAGACGTGGTAACGTGAAAAGTTTGAAAGCCATTTTTTAGAAATTGACATGGGGTTTATATCGTCGCAAGCTCTGATCGATAGGGAGAGGGACCAAAAGACAGATGGGAAAAGAAAGTATAGAGGGATGGAGATTTTAAAGTTTTGGTATATTACATTTTTCAATATAATACATGTAAATTTTCTTGATCCTATTAAAAAATATTACATTTTTCATTTTTTTTTTTTTTTTTTTTTAATACTATCTTCTGATGTTAGTGATGATAACTAGTCTTCTTTCATGTTCAAGGAACTAGTTACTGGATTGTATAAAATTTCGTAGACAAGATTGATTGTCTGATGATTATTTTCAGTTTTTGACACAAGAATTGTAAAATTAAGTATGTTTGTGCGCCGAACTCCATCCAACTCTTTATTAATGCCATCATCCAGGATTTTATATTGCTTCAAAATATGACGAAAATGTGATTTGCAATTGTTTTCAAAGTTTACTTCAATGCATACAAGAGGGTTTCCCTGCATTCTACATACGATGTATTGTTCTGCCTCACCCACCCTCGCAATTCCTCTTTTCCTTTTAGCCTCTAATCTCCCTCTTACCACCCTACGGCCAGTACCCTTTCACTTCTCGCGAATCGAATTAGGCGAACTAATGGATAGTCTGGCCGCGAAACGTCAAGCCACATTGCCCGAACTTGACAAGCTCGACGTTGCAGTCCGCATTCATCTGTGTATAGGTACACTACTCGCCTCCCTTGCTACCGTGCAACCTTAAACCTATTGGCGGGGCCCTAATTAAAGCACAGTTTCGACCGACCTTGTCCGGTGCTGTGACAGTCCCGAGGATTAGCTGACTCGATTAGTCCTGGGAACTTTGTGCTCCGTTCGCACCGGCAAACGCAGTCTATCATCTAACCGGTGACGTTCTAACTATCTGCGATTCTGCAATGCCGAGGCGCCGAACCACCGACAAAGCTATAGCATTAACAGGACAGGTCTAATTTGAACTGCTGGAGTATTAATTTAAATACAGTCTCCTTTGTCCGTGATGGTCGAATGACTATTGGCACTTAACACGCGGTGCAAACGTATTTCTTATAGGGAATAGAATGCACTTACTCTGTATGCAAAGTGCTGATGTATTTGGTCAATAGTGTTGCAGACCTCTCTATTTTCACAGAATATTTGAGTTTAAAAGACTGAAGAACTTGAACACGTAAAAAGAAATATTCGGCCAATAACTTTCCCTTATGTGTTAATATGTTTCTATCGTCACAGGGGGTACAATAGAAAATGAAGATTTCATGCAGGTTCTCCCCTAGTAGAAAATTGAACGTGGCTTTACCATGGCCACGAAGCCTGGCCCTCGCAAGGCCACGTCAATTTTTTTACCAGGGCAATAAAAATACTTATTTCAACATCATCGAGCGTTCTGAATTTTCTACCAGGGTCATGATCTGGAGTTAGCTTCTTAAAAAATATAAATCTCGAGGAAACCATCGCAGTTTTGATCACGAACTTAACAGGTTTTAACGAGGTAAAATGACTTGTTTTCTGCACATTAAAAAAAATACTCAATTTCAAGTTTTTGAACTGTAGTAATGAACTAATTTACTTTCAGCTCTGTGAGTATAGTCGTAGTTTGCAACATGTAAGGCCTTATTTTTATCTATATTTCTATTTTCTTATTGTCACCTCAACTAATTTATATATACAGGGTGCCCCATAACTGGAGGATAAAATTTCAGGAGGCGATTCTTCTTAAAATTTGAAATCAAAAAGTCTTTACCAAAATTCGATCCGACGCATAGAATTTGAATGGCGAGCAATTGGAATTTAGAAAAAAAAAATATTGTTTATGCAATAGCTTGGCTCATTTTCAACTTGTATTATAGTGAGGGCGCATTTTAAAGATATTTTTATGCCCAACAATTCTCCTTTAAGAGCATATTATCTGAGATGAATATTTCGCTAGTTATGGCCTCATAAAGGCATAAAATTGTCTTTTTTGCGGTTTTTCGCGTCTAACTCAGTCCGGTAAGTAGCTAGCGAAATATCATATAAACAAAGTTGTCGAGCTTGAAAAGACGAAGAATTTGCACCCTCACACATTTCATTTCGATAAAAATTGAGTCCATGGGGAGACGTTAAATCTTAAAAAATTGACGAAAAACGGATTTGTCATTAATGGATCGCGTTTTTCACTAATTTTCTGAGATTTAACGTCTCCCCACGGACTCAATTTTTATCGAAACGAAACGTGTGAGGGTGCAAATTCTTCGTCTTTTTATGCTCTACAATTTTATTTATGTGATATTTCGCTAGCTATTTGCCGGAATCAGTTAGACGCGAAAAACCGCAAAAAAAGGCAATTTTATGCCTTTATGAGGCCCTAACTAGCGAAATATTCATCTCAGATAATATGCTCTTAAAGGGGAATTGGTGGGCTTGAAAAGATCTTTAAAATGCGCCCTCACTCGTTAATATGGGTTGAAAATGAGCCGAGTTATTGCAAAAATAGTAATTTTTTATTCTAAACTTCAATTGCTCACCCATTCAAATTCTATGCGTCGGATCGAATTTTGGTAAAGGACTTTTTGATTTCAAATTTCTCGAAGAATCGCCTCCTGAAATTTTATCCTCCAGTTCTGGGACACCCTGTATATATAATAAAAATAAAGAGAAAGTAAAAGTAAAAAAAAAGATAAGAAAGAAAATATAAGATAGAAGAACAGGAAACTTGTTAAGTTACATTATCTATGCTAAAAAACATGACGTATAGGAGGCTATTACTCGCGATAGTGTCGAGTATATTGAATTCAAAGCACTCCTTCAGAGTGTTGTGCCCGAGTAAAGGAACTTTTTTGGATGATGTAACTGTACTAAGTGATTAAACAAAGTAAGAAAATAATATTGTCAATATCTGAATTTTGCTGTGAAAATTATTGAGATTAACGTATACTAGACTTGCAAGTAAGAATACACTGACTGTTTTTTTTGCATCCCTTATTTCAGGGTGCAGCTCATTTCAGAGTCTAGCTGCTAATACTATGTAAGACTTCTGATATATGCTGTTGTTCTCGCAGGCGGAACTTGTAATACTTTCGATGACACTCTATAGTGATATGTAACATAGTTATTAGTACATTTAGTGAATAGGTTATAAAGATATACTGTGCGTGATAATAGCCAAAATGGTATTTTCAATTTTTCTAAGTTCGAACGATTATGGCAAGCTCAAACGTATGCTAAATTGTTTTACGTCTCTCCGATAAACTATTATAAAGTATTAAAAACACAATGTCAACAAACATTAAAATTATATCAGTAAATAATAAAAGGTTCTATTTTCATATATTACTACATAACAGAAAAGTTCAAAGTACTATGGATTTGCCTATGCACACACACACACACACAGACCTATATATATGAACTACCATAAGGAGATAAATTATCGCTAAAATTTTGATTGAAGGTTTTTATTATGATCGCAAGTATAATTAGTACAATCATTATTTCACAATGCATACGGAGACCTGTATATTTTAACGTCAGTTACATATTAGGTATTTATTTAAAGTTATAGAATGAATGACTCGGTATAACGCCGTCTAACATCGTAATTTTGAAAGCGGTTCTATCAAATTCCCTTTCTGCATTTCTGGCAAATAACATAGCGGATTATGGAGAAATAATATTTATACTGAATATACATATAATTATAATAGTGCATTCGCAACTTGAGATACAAATACTAAACATTTTAATAATATGTGCGACATAATATGATAATATGTCGAATAGTCTGATTAAAAACGTCAGTCTTTTTATAACATAAAGAATATGATTGGTAATTTTATTGCATTACTTTTATTTTACTTTGGCAACGTTGCTTATACGTAATCTATATCTACGAACTTCAATGTCGCTCTATTTATATATATATGTTTGTAAACATAATAATTTAGTACTTTTACTAATTGGAGTGCAATAATAATTTAATCAAAACATTTACACTCAATCGCGTTTTAAAACACTTGCCGAACATCATTAATAATAATAATAATAATAGCTGGCTTTAAACAACAAATATATAAATGTCTATCTATATATGTACATGAAATTTACAAAGATTAAATGCAATATTCAAGTTTTTAAATGAGTGTAGATATTTTGTCGACATTTACCGTTTATAGAGGCTCTTGATTCCCTTTGATTTCATTACAAAACAAACAAGGCCTTTTCGAAAATGAGATGAATCATGCGGGGAAATGCGGAGTAAAGAAATGCATGGGTAAATCAATGACCACTTCTGCCGGATGTTAACATTCATCAATAATACAGAACAGTTTTAATGTCCTGTTAGGTATCGAAATTATTACGATTAAAGCAGTTGATGATTGAATTGAAGAGATTATATACGAATGACGTCATCTACATCCTGCGTACATATATGCAACCACTGCATGACCCTTATGAAGGGGTTCTGTCTCCATTTGTGATGATTTAATTGGAAGGAATGCGCAATGGCTAAAACTGGATTGCGATTACCGTAGATTAACCCATATTAGGCCTTAATGACATTTTTAAATGTATTTTAATTTTCTGGTCGTATAACATCTGCTTTGCAATGCGTATATCTTTCCGCCCCGAATAATACAGTGCGAAATCGTTGCAATTCCTGAGAATCGCGGATCAATGAAATGAAGCTAATCGTTGCGATGTAGCACCATCGAGTAAGGGATATTTGCTGCAGTGTAGTAATAGCGTTCGATGTAATTGCGATTGGTCGTTTTAATTACATAACTGCAGCGGCTCCCTATCGATGAACACGTCTAAAATGCATGAGCGTCGTTCGATTAGCCGCGTGTATTCGCGCACGTTATCATATACAGTCATTTCTATATACGGATCGGTGGTGCATATGGTGCTGCGTTTACATTAAATGTGCATTCTCTATACCAATTATGTACGTTTCTATATACAAATGACGAATTAATAAGAGAGGGAATAATCTGTTTCTGATGTTCCGTAAAATGGCAATGAATTACATTTTTTCGGAGAAAACGAATTTCGGTGAGTTCAGTTCAAGCATCGATTTTGTACATTGATTATTAAAATAAATGAAATATGAGTTACTCGTAATGCATCTTTGCAATGATGTTAACAAAATTGTTGTCTGGTTTGAGCTACGAATTGTTACTAACATAGAATACAATAATTTATAAACATTTTAAAGTAATTATCCTGCTGTTATCCATACCAAGTCAGACGTATAATAGTGGATTTGTCAGTTTTGGAGAGGAATTTCCCGCCTCCTTAATTTTCGTCAAATAATCACGTTTGAGAATCTAGAAAAATAGACTTATCCCTTAAATATACTTTACGCCCTAACTCTGCACTGACGACTTTATTTTGTATTATATTGTCAACTATAGGCCGTTTCCTCCTAAAACCAATATTTTAATTGATTAAATAGCGGTGAAGAATCACGGAATGTACGATCATTCTCGTGAAACATTTTACTTTCACCAAAATTCCGTTTCGGCAAAAGGTTCATCGGGAAAAAATGAAAGCCGATTTATACACGGTGCGTTTTCCGCCATTTACTGACCTGGTATCCCGACACTTCTTTTTCATCACGTTCCTTCTGCATTGTATATCTATACGATCTGTGTGCAGGTGCCAACACATTGGGAGCATCTGATATGTCCACCTGCATTTTTTTCGAAACATGATTTGACATTTTATTTATTTTTATAATATATATATATATATATATATATATATATATATATTTATATAATGAATAGACATTTATCTTTATTAATGTAATTACTAATGTTATTTCAAATGTGAAGAGATCCTAATTTTCCTCGATCTATGTAGGTACACTATACTGTACAATGTCTTAAAATTTAATACTGTAATTTAACAATTATATCGCGCTTCAAGAGATGCAATAAAAAGTAAAAATTATCTATTCGAAGCGTATTAAGTATCAAATATATATATTCTTAGCAATTAACCTTATTCGAATAAATGCGAATTTTGATTAGTATTTTAATATTACATATAAACGACATACACTTTTTGGAAAATGTATATATGTTTAGAACCGTAAAGTTACGTACATACGAGACACATTTAACAAGTGAAGCTACGAGAAGACTTCAGAATTTAGATCGCTACACTACTGAACTTGAAATATACGTTTGCGTAGTTTCCTATATCCTCCTGCTGAAACTTACGATTTGGTGTAATCAGTGAACTAAATGCACCCGCAGTATTGTCGCACCTTAAAATCATATTAGTGTAGCAATAAATAAGGTTTAAAATGTATTAAAATAATTAATTGCAAATAAAAATCTACTTGATCAGAGTTAATGGATATACATCCGCAATTCATCCAATACTTTTTCAATTATGAGAATAATTTTCAATATGTATATATATATATACGTATACATACATATATATATATATATATATATATATAAAGGTATATAATTTACAGAAATACATTTTAACAATTAAAATATATAAAACTTATAGAATAATTGTGTTTGTATTAATAGATTTTAATTTCTTCACATATACCTAAAAAAGTAAACGCATTATAAAAATAAAATTGTTTAAACAAAGTTGTGGAGGATAATGGGGCCCAACCAGGGAACACAAAAGTAACAGGTGTAACGACTATGTAACATTTATGTAACAAGTAACAAGTAACAATTATATAAATGTTACATTAATGTCACTTCTTGTGTTTACAGGGTATTTTTTTGCGTTATTTGTTTTGACCTTGTTGTCAATTTTCAAGATTATTCCAAGGTCAAGGTAATTTTTGTAAATGAAAACCCGTGTACTTAAGACCGGAAATCGATAGAGCGGGAAAGTTTATGTCCGAAACAATAGTTTTTAATTTGTAAGAATGTGACCTTCAGAAGGTCGTTGCCCCAAACCTTAATTTATTCGCCCATAAACCCTGAAAAGTTCAGAGGAAAGGATATTTTTTAAATTTGACTTTTATTTGACCTTTTGAAGGCCTCATTCTTATGAATTAAAATCTATCCTTTCGGTCGTACAATTTCCCGTACTTTCTGAATCCGGTGTCAGAAATTGGGATTTCCATTAAGAAAAAATCACTTTGATCCCAAAAGATGGGCCTCATTATCCTGAACAACTTTTGTATAAACAATTTTTTTGTTTGAATAGCGCTTACTTTTAAGCTTATATGCGGATCTTGTATAATGTAGAGCCACCCTGTACACATTTATATAAATAAATTGAGAAAAATTGATGAGCAAAATAATATTTCTATATATATCAGCAAGTGCACTCTAATGAAAATTATACTAAAAAAAGTCATTGGTTTTAATTCCAACTAAATGCGCAGAACCAAATCCTTCTCTCAGCGTAGAAGAATTTTTTTTTTTTTATTTGGTTAATAGACATTTCAGCGTATATAATGTAACATTTTAATTCAATCTCGCAGCATTAATGCATCTTCGTACAATACTCAAAATTTCCAAAAAGTGCCTAAGAATGTCTGAAAAAGAGGAGTGTCAATAATAAGACCGGTTTTAGAACCATGACAAATTTCGGAGTGGTCGGACATAGCGGACAGTCGTATTACGTACACTGAGAAAAAAACTATAAACATTTAATACAAACAAAATAGTAAAGAGTTTTTATTAATAGTTGACATATTATGTTAACAGTACTGGTAATAAACGTTCGATGTTTTTTTTTTTTCGTGTACTTATTTTTCAAGTACATTTCTCTAATGCAATTATTTTCGTTTCTTTATTTATTATATATTTATTTATTTTAAGAAATATAGGATTTGAATAATTTTTAGACAAAATATAAACTCTGATATTTACAATGTTAAATAACAGAAGTAGTAGACAAATGTCAAAATTACAATTGTAGAGTACGCCTGAAAAACCGTTACATAATCATATATATGTTTGCCCGCAAGTTAGAATTATGAATTTTTTATGTTAAAATAATGTAACACTTATTTTATTGCTTAATGTGATTTGTCTACAGACATACGTTTTCATATCAATCATAATTGTTATCATATTTCTTACTTTGTATCCTTTAAAAATATTGTTTTCACATAATCAAGATTTTAGAATTTACAGGCTTATATTTTAAGTTTTACAAATATGTAATTGTCTAATCCCAGCAAGTATGCGCTATTCGAAGGCATTAAAAAAGAAATTATTGTCAATATTTATTTTTTTAATGTAAATATTACGTTACTATACAATATTTTGGGAATAATTATTTTACGCGAAGAAACCATGTTTTAGAATTATTTTTGTTAAAAAATAACGTCATATTTATTTATAATAAATCTTTGTATTCTAATAATTAAGATTTTACAATATTATTTACTATCGACAAAAATGGGATTGTGTGAATTTTATTAAAAGAGTTAAATCAATACTGCACATAACGTTTTAATCGCCGGCTGTAGAATATCAATATTGCTATTCGGATAAGTCTTTAATCAATTTGCATATAGATGTGGGCAGAAATATTCGTCAGCATTAAAATCTATAAAAAAAAAACAAAAAAACAAAAAAAAAAACAAATGATTGGATCGGCACTTGGATCATATTTCAATTGATGTTCAAAAAATCAAACAAAAATATTGAAAATCGATGCGTTATTTAACACTTTTTAATATTTTCATATGAATCTGCTTTTGGTTACAGTAGTAGGAAAATATTTTAAGAATCATCTCGAATTCTATACATTTTATGGTTCGTCTGATGAACCTATACTCACTTCGAAACTGTTTTTTAATCCTGTATATTTTCTGATGACTTTGTCACACTGGAAAGCACCATATTCTCACGCTATACGCATGTAGGGAAAAATGAATGCCATTATAGTTTCTAATACGAATTAATAACAATCGAATAAAATATAAATAAGTATCATTTACACAAAAATACTTCCTAACAATTCATTTGTGTATTCTATAAAAATTAATTCATTATTTGTAGAAAAATTGAGTGATAAGGAATAAAAATTAAAGAATAATATAACAAAATTCATTTAATGATGAAACATGTAAGTTGATAAATCACGCGACATTAAAAAATATGTGACGCATTTCTACCATTAACAATTAAAAAAAAATATACTCATCTTTCGTATATAATGAAAATTGAAATCGAAGGGATTGTCAGGGTTAGGAACGTAGATAACTCGAATTCAAGTCTTGTAAGAAAATATTGCATTATATAGTAAATATTAAACACTTAATTAACAATGTTATATAGATGGTGAGGGAAAGGATTATTGTTTTTGGAAAAAATGTATACTTGTAATGATAGTTAATTTAGCGACTTTTATTTATGATTAAACTTTTATTATTAAAAAGTAAATAAATATATTCTTAATTAAGGAATGTTAATTAATGGCCTTTAATTATTCTACGAAAATGTTTCTGAACAATTCTACAACAGGACTTACAAATTTTATGAACAAAAGTTAAATATAGCAAAATGTTAAGAAATCATCATCGAAGGATATGAATCTCATGATGTGATACATTCCATACATCATTGCAAGGCTCATCAATCGTTGGTGTGTCTGAAACTTTTTTAGCTAATCAATTTCTATGACTTCGAGGAGTTCAAAACTATGTTGTATCGACAGAACATGAAATGCAATTTCAGAGTAGGTAATCGGATAATTACTTTTCGCATTAATAAAATTCAAACCACAATTATTATTATTCAGTTAATGGCCAATATTTAATTAAATATTTTATATCTAGAAGTAATTTGATTATTCTTATGTTTTTCCAATTTTTATCTTATAAATAGGTATAATTCTGCTGTAAGGACAACCTTATCAATTTTGATACTTGTTTACAAATATAATGAATATATTGATTATTTAAAGATCAATGATTATGTAAAGATGTATTTTGAGAAAAAATTTTACATTTTTGGAGATAAAATACTTATAAAAATATTGTATGAATGAAAGAACTGTGTTTGAAAACAAGCTTGCTAATATATATATATATATGTAGGGTGTTTCATTTTAATCCGACCACGCAGATACCTCTGTAAAAATGAATGATATCAAACAATGACCTCTACAAAAGTTGAAGGGGATAGAGAGGGCCATCCAATGGTACCAACAATCTTGACCTTAAACTCGATTTTCAAGGTTATTTTAAGGTCAGAGTGATTTTTTTAAATGGGAACCCCTATTTTTTATCCCGGATTTGGAAAGAGCGGAACATTTTACGTTCAAGACGATATTTATAAGATATTTTCAACAAAGTCATGGCAACGTCGAATGAAGGTAAAATTTGCGAAAATTGTTAAATTATGGATGTTAGCTCGGCACAGAGGTGGGAAACAGCAAAATGTTTTGGAAGAAAGATGTCAGG
>JAPYZR010003557.1:0-16527 GCA_030522945.1 Trichopria nigra
TTGCAATAGTATGCGTAAAATTCGATTTTACACATCGTTTTTAGTGCGTAAAATGCGTTTTTATTATTGTTTCTATTTTACGCACAGTGTGCATAAAAAACGCATTTTACGCACTAAAAACGATGCGTAAAATCGAATTTTACGCATACTATTGCAAAAAATAAATTATTTAATTTATAAATATTTATGTGTATAATATGTATGTATGTATTACTAATAAATAAATATAAATAGAAAAAAAAATATTTAATAATATATACATATATAATTAAAAATATAGCCAATAGATATGAATGTATATATATATATGAGTGTGCGTGTGTGTATACATTCACTATTTTTCTTTCGAGGACATTTTAAAATTTTTAACTTTGTAGGGTAAGCCTAATCCGTCCGTTATAAGTAAGCCTGACCCGTTCCGTATGCGATGGAGCGTTACAGTTCTGATCCGTGCGGCAACAGGTATCCTTATTCTTTCCGGATCAGGTATAACGGATTCCGGATCCATGCCATATCCGAGACGGATCAAAATTTCTAGTCGGGTCGCGCCAAATCTTCGTTGAGTTTACAGTCTCGTGTTCTATTTTTCAAGGAAAGCAACTTGAGCACTATCTGGAAAATAGTTTTTTATACGTAAAAATGCTCAGCTTTCGACCTAAACCATAAAAAAATATTAAAAATATACTTTTTGAGATAAAACATATTTTATAATTTTTAAATGTGAAAATGAAAATTTTTGGGAAAAGTATCGACACCTTTGGAAAGCTAAGAAAAAAGCACATAAGATACACTTATTAAGTACTTCTTTTGGGTACATTTATGTAGATTAAACACTAGTTAGAAATAGCGTGAATTGACGCCCACGCGCCGCGCTGGGAAAGTCGACGCGAAACGCCCTATAAATAATATTTAATTGTAAATATAAATGCACAATATTTGCACTGTATTTTCGATTTCATCGCCTCATTTTTATATTGATATTTACCAGGGCTCCCCGTGTCGAAATTGTCCCACTTTAGCCTAGCCAGTGACTCAGGCCCCAGGTAGATAGCCCAGTTTGAAAAAAATTAAATAATTTAAAATGGAATTGTTAGAATTACGATAGGCTGTCTAAAATCAAAAAAGAAAAATGTAATTATTCCAGTTATTCTTACTTCTTAATTAATAAAATTAAAATTAATAGAGCCAAGGTAGTAAAATTCTGTCATTATGGTAACCGACTTGGGTAATCGCATTGAATATAATGGTTTACGGTGCGCAACAAGTTGGGGCCCAACTAGATATCCCGGCTAAATAATGAAATTAAATTGAATATATCGAAATATGTATATATATATATATATATATATAATATATATATTAACGTATCAGCCGTCATATATTTTTTATTATAGTACACCTTATAAATAAATATATTTTTTAATTATTTTTTGAACGTGGGTCGCCCATCTGGGCCCTATTCTTGTACGTCATTATTGAGCCCATTTTCAACATAAACGAAAACTATATCATCAGTTGTGGAATAATAATAAGAACGCATAAATATATAAAAGTACTAATTGACAATCGACTGATGTTGTGTAATAAATACAGAATAAAAACGTAAAAACTCACACAACTTTAGGCAATACACAAGCTTTTATAGATATTTAGAACTTACAACCCATACAGTACAATCCATCCCGGGATGCCCTGAGGAGCTCCCGAAGACGTCTAAATGTCCGTTTTTTGTCCCGACCCTGCAAACACAAAATGTAACGGTAATGTAACATTTATATAACTGTTACTTGTTACATAAATGTTACATTGTCGTTATATACCAGTTACTTTTGTGATGGGAATTATAATGTAAAAAAGAAAATGATTATCCGTCCGCACCTTTTCGCTCGTGAGGTTTTACGCCGCGATTCGCCGATCGCCACTGGCATGGTTCGGGCGCGTCATCTGTTCATAATATGAGACATGAGGGTACAATTAATTTAATCCAATAAAAAGTAAACTTGGAAAACGAAATGCCAACGGACCAGGGAAGGCAGATATAAAGGAAGGCTGATTAAGAAGATTTCGTCTCTTTTATTGGCCTCCATCTTCACGAGTGACCGAGTACCGAGGGCGAGTGAGGGCCACCAGTGTGAGCATCACTCTAACATTCCCGAAAGAGAAGTCGCCTCCGCGCTAGCCTTATACCAACGGCCGCTTATCGTACGAAGCGACGAGTGAGTTTAACTCGTGCAACTTCCCCGACTCTCGATCGGTCGATGGGGATGAAATCTTTTTCTTGTCACAACTAAGTTTGCCGATTTCACGACGACCCGAGATAAAACGTAAAGAGGCTTAGATTTGGTAAACGGAACTTGGAACTGCCGTTCTCACGGCGAACGAAAGGTAGTATTTAAACAGTACTGTACCTGAAGCAGACCAATAACAACACTACGGAAATCAACGGAGGCCCCACAGAAAAGGATAGGACTTCTTTCTCCACCAGGGAACGTCGGGCCATCGCATCCTCGAAACTAAGAAATGATAATTATTTTTGCAGGGTGGAATATGAGTTACGCCGCCGAGTCCCCAACAGTTTACCCAAGCTGTACAATTTATTTGGGCCCTAGTTGGGATGAAAGTTACAACCCAATTCGGGGCCCAGGTGGGGCTCTCTATTGGTACCCACCTGGAAATTGGGAAATCAAGTTGGGACCCACTTGGGCCCCAGTCACTTTTTCCGCACGGTCGGATTACATTCATCATTGATTATAATTAGATCAATTACATGCCGAATATTAAAAATTATATTTTTGCTTTATGATAGACATTGTTTTAAACGTACAATGTGGAAGAGTAAAGTAATAAATAACTGTGTATGACTCGTACTCTCTTAGTATTAGAGTTCGATGAAACTCAAAAACATTGGAACTTCTTACCTTTCACACTCAGTGGTTTACGTAGTAACATAGGTCAACTGTTTACGTTTATCATTTAACATGCCATTAGTACTCACTCTATTGTGGATGCCTTTATTCTAATTCATTATCAGATGGTTCCAAATTCACGACTATTGCAAGATAAAACAGTGAATTTGATGTTTATGTTGAAATATGTACCATTATTGCTATACAGATCGTTTCAAGACTAATTTCTTTCGTGATAATACAGAAACATCTCTCCAATTTTTTATTTAAACACGTTATCGCAAATGATCTTATCGGTACGTATGCGCGTATGGATTCAAGCGATTCATAAATTATGTGCGTCATTTTAAAAGTATATATTTAGATTAAATTAAAAAATTAAATTAAAAATTAAATTTTAATTGCGATTAACCAAATTTTAATATTACAACGTATATAAAATTAAAATACAAATGCATCAAACTTGAAAGAAAGAAATGTTTTACATATTAGGAGAACAGAAAAAGGTGATAGTTTTAGAATTAAGCATCGCGGCAAAAGAAATAACAAAAAAAAAAAAATAAATAAAATGAAAAAAACTAACAGAACTCAGGGCACAAATTTTTGTTTAACGAATGTGAGATATCTGATCATAAAAACACAAAATCTTGAGACTTTTCAGCTTTTAGATTATCTAAATTTTCATGATGAATTATATTACATAAATATAATATTTCAATTTATAAGGTATTGTACGTGTTATCATTTAACATATTAAGATATATAATTCGTGTCCGAGTTTCGCGACAAACTTAGTTTCCTCAGTGTCTGCCCCTACGTTTGTAGTATATCGCTAGTTTTACTTTGTTATCTGGTAATGCGAGTACTGCTAATTAATTGGTTTCATAATAATAATTGGTTCTTTTTTAAATAACACAGATTAGAATGTTTGGTTACGCCAAGAATTAACACGAGAATTCTGTTCTCTTCGTGGAAGAAGACAATTACGGAAGCTTACATTACTTGATTAGTACCTGGAAGAGCAGTTTCTTGGAAACGTACAATTATGAAAGACATTCGAAAATATCATTAAAAAATATTAATATCAGACGTAAAATGGAAATACATTTAATGACGGTATGCAAACGTTCATCATTGACTGTTACTTTAAAATAGCACACTTTGCTTGTTGTCTGTAGATATAAAACTATAAATTAAACGTTATATGTCAGAATGTGGATTTACAGTAACGGAATATCGTTGGTAGAGGCATTCACTGAGCGATATTTTTTAAAGTTACATATATATTTAATTTCATGTACATTAAACAAATTAGATAAAAAATAGTCTTATGATAAATTGCATGTTTTAGAATGAAGAAACGTTTTATGATTCGGTTACTGCCTCGGACGCGAATGTAAAAATTAAATTTCAGGACAAAAATCAATCTATTGCATGAAACCTCGAAAATTATTGCAAGATTCCTGGCAAAAGTTATATTTATATACATCGAAATTAATAATTAAAGGTTCCATTTTTCACATAATGTAGGGCAGATTTATCATCCCATATTGGCCAGAAACATTTTGTCATGGCATTAAATGATATCTATAAATTTTTATTTTTGCTTTGAAATTCTTCATTAATTCATCTTATACCAGAATATTCTATTGGTTTTCAAATCTGCATGTTATTTAACAATTAAAACTGTAAATACCGTTTATATGTCTCAATATTATGTATTCAATGACGAATAAGTGATAGTTACTAAATTTGTTGAGTTTTGTTTGCTGACTCGATGCTTTGACAGCTACGTTTCTTGACATTACTGAATATTTAAGCAACTGATTTCGGCTTATAGTTACGGAGGCTCGGTTGGTTTCATCATGCATGAAAACGTACATAATGCCAAGGCGCTCGCACTATTAGGTTTTCATTTTATATGCTGCACACATATCATCAATACGATTGAATGTACAATCATAATTTCTTAAGCATAAATGTCCATAATGTAATATATAGTGTACATTCGTATTGCAAGATCATTTCATTCAAAAATTAAAATCAGATCAAAAAAGTCATCGTTCTATGCTTATAAAGTCGCATTCTGTTGAATTAAGTGGCCGTACGGTGTCCAAGTAGATAATGTGTCTTTGTCATTATACCCTACTTTCGTTATCAATATCATATTTGATACATTTTGTCAATGAACTTGGAAGTAATTCAAATTCTCAATTGTTGCTCATAGTTCATCTAATTCTGCTATAGCAAAATTTTTTACACATTTGACGGGCTCTTGTCTGTTCGAAGGCATATAGACTAAATTGGTAACGTACATTTTATCAAGAGTTGATACGTCTTGTCTTTAAAGCAGTTTGTCCTGCTACTGTTTGTGCGAGGACGCACGCATGTGATTTCTGGCTGCACTTTATTTAAGGAACATATGGTATTTCAATTTCATATTTAAATATTCCTTCGTTTCCTTCTTGATTTTACAGGAAATTCCTCAATATGAATATTTCATAAGAAGCATAAAGTGAAACTTTAGAGGCAAGGAATATTTAGCTGATGAGAAACCATTATTAGAAAAAAAAATTATTTTGAATATAGATATTAGGATCGATGTTTTGGAAATAATGCATACTTCTTGTATCAGAACAATAAATATCGAATGCGTCATAATCTGTTCGTGTAGTGAATGATAAGTAAATAGGATTTTAGATATTTTTGTATGTTGAGCGGACTTTTTACGATCTTCATAAAGTTATCTTATATTGAAAATGTTACAATGGTTATGTGGAATGATATCTCCCATGATTTCTGTTTAAAATATTGAGATTAGGGTAATCCATTTTAAATTAGGCAGCCAAATAACTCGAAACATCGCGATTCCGGGATCAAAAATATGCGCTTCTATTTGAAAATTAAGCGTAGACCTTCAAATAACCTTGAGAAATAAGGTGAAGGTCATTGTCAAGGTCATAGTCCCATCAGCCCCTCCATATCCAATAAGTTTTGTTTTAAACATTTTTTATTGAATAATGATGTTCTTTGGGTTATTAGGCTATCTAAGTTAAAATGGGCCATCCTACTGTATATTATATATATATATCAAGAAACAAGTAAAAAATTCAATAATATTTCTTTTTATTAAAAAAGGCCTCCTTTTTAAATAATTCACATGTTTATTTTTTCAAATATTTTTGAGAATACAAACAGAAACAAGATGTTATTTTATATATAAATTAAGTAATATAATTCCAACAAAATTTATTTGCAGATAAAACCTAATCAATTATTTGATCCATTAAAAAGTTATGTTATATTTAATGGATCTTACCTTGAGTGAAAAAACAAAAATCACAAACTCAATGCTGATACGTAAGCATTGCATTTATTATTTCAAATATAAGGTCTATTCTTGGACTGAAGTAGCTAAAGCAAAAAGTCTGCTCTCATAGTAATGTATATTTATTACAAATAAATGCACAATTTTCGTAATTTACAAAATTAATTAGCTTTACATATCCGTAGCTTGTCTTAAAAAGTGTTTATTGCAGTGTGTGTGTACGTACGTACGTACGTACGTGTATGTGTGTGAGTAGGACTAATGGTATTTGCGTGAATATATGTACGTGTGACCTTACGTTCGCGCATATGTGTGCGTACTTACGCGCACGCATACGTGTACATGCGTTTCATTTGGTTGTAAACAGTTCTAAATGAGATATCCTTTTGGTCATGCAATGCGTGTAATCGTAGGAGAAACACGCATGTAATAACTATGGCATTATTTATAGCTGCGTTATAAATGTCGAACTATTCATACGCATCTGCTGAGTCTTTTTTAAATTGTAGATTGGTTGGCAATTGTGACATGTGTTCCTGTTCTGTTTGTAACTTAGCATACGCTTCACAGTTTCGCAGCTTTGTGAATGTCTCGTTCAATTAATCGTTCATTTCGAAGTCGAGTCGTAGTTGCAATGTGTGTGCGCTGGGAGTATGCACCAGCGCATCCGGGCTATGGCATTTTAGGTTATAAACATTTAGCAATTTACATGTAGAGATTAAAATTACTGACAGGAGCGGCGTTGCATTGATTTGTCCTTTCACGAGTGTTACAGCAGTAATATATATTGCATTTGGCGATAAGAATTTGTTGATGTTATAAGTTGGTACGTAAAAACGGGTATTTTTCTGCCTTTGTTATGTAGCACATGATATGTTTCGTTGGCAGGAGGGGGGAGGGGTGGCAGTTTAGTACAATTTGCGATGTTCTCCCCATACGTTCTTGACTCATGGTACAAATAATGCGCTCATAATCCGTAGTCCCTACTTCCCACTCCTGGATGCATAACACATAACTAATCTATCTCCCGGCAGAAAATGATTCTTCGTTATCTGTACTCCATAGCTCTATTACTGTAATGCAAGCTCAACATTGCTAATCAGATGCATCGCCGATCCTCTTATGAGTTACGGACATATGTAAAACAATATATTTGTAAATTTTTTTGTAATTTTCTTCGACGTCATGTTTGATGCTTATTAGCATTTTATCAACGTCATTTTTTATTGAGACGATACGAACTGGCTCTGATTACGGAACATACATTATCTACTATTAGTTTTCATTTAGTTACAAGAGTATGGTACATATTCGCAGAATACGGGTTGCGTATTTAAAATTATTTTGACATAGATTTTCAAAATGTCCAAGCCTAAAATTTAACTTCAATGTATTACAAAAAAATATAATGTTTATACACTTTATCAAATTTTAAACTTGTTATTGGTTAATGGAGGCATGTATATGTAGGATTTTGATTTAAAGCTCTTGTTTCTGCTGTTATTGCTTCACGTGGACAACATTATTATAATTAATTGCAAAGTTACTTCATGTAAAAATGTAGTTTTATCACTATGTCATTAACAGTCAAAATTATCATATATTAAAAAAAAAGAATAATTACTTAATTAATTGCATGATCTATAAGTGTTTCGGTCGATTTTTGTAAGAGTTAATACTTAAAGGTGTACATTACCTCAAGACAATGAAAATAACAGATACTGGTTTTACTCTTTCTAAAACTAATAGCGGTCATTTCAGATTTTCTTTTGCGACCTTTTTATTGAGTTCTTTAAATAGCACAAAATATTTTCATATGCTTTATATTATTTTGTGATTTATGAAATGGTGTCCCTTAAGTTCTAAAATCACAAAGGATTATATGTTGCATTATTGTTATGTTTGTTTTCCGTTTATTACTAGTTCATTCAAAATTCCTTTTATATCAAGAGCACTGGAACTAACACTGTCGGATTTTGCGTGGACGCATACCGTGAACGCATACGGTGGACGAGGAACTAATCCATACAACAGCGCAACCATTGGTCCGGTGCCAATGTAATTACCCAGTGTAACCAGATAAAGTCATTACGAAATGGAGCGTGGAAGCGTAGCTCGCCTAAAAAAGGGAGTACACGATGTTAAAGAATTAATTAGATGAATAAATTAATATTAAAAATCCAGAGTGGCATGAAAAAATCCCCATTCATTGTTGAAAATTTGTAAAATATTTGTAGCTGATCTAATTATTTTCATAAATATTTATATCAAATAAATTGTTTAATCCATTATGTCCAGGAATTGCATAATTCTCAATTGATGTTTGAGACATTTTTTTACAGAAAAAAAAAATAAAAATAAAAATCCAAACAGACCTATTGTACTTCTTTCAAAGGTGCTCTTTCGATTGGCGCAGTCAAAATTTCAAAATTTCGCGTGTTTCGTTGTTTTTTGGATTTTTTTTTCCCCATGAATAATATTGCAGGATCGATGCCAAACCGCAACCAAAAGTGCATAATATCAAATGAAAACAAATTTTTCTCCAACGATCTCAATCATCAAATACAATTGATTTACCTGATTACACATTTCAAATAGTGTATACCCCCCTTATATTGTGAGCTACGCTTTCAAACTTCCTTCCTTGTAGTCATATGCCATTACTTTACTTTCGTACATCGTACGTACGAGAGGGGAATGTTTGGAAGAGAATGTGAAAAAAGTGGGTACCACCTGATGGATATAAGCGGAAATTTGTGAAATAGTTAATTCCTTCTTTTTGGTACTCAAAACTTTTCACTCAGATTTTCATAGCAAAGCATCGGCAGTGCCAGTCCCGTTGCCAAGGCCCAGACCCAAGTGATTCACTCTTTTCGGAGTGTGGAATTCATCAATTTATGGAGATCGTTTGAAATCATTCATTCAAGCTCCAAATGGTTCTTAAAGTTTTATTTTTCAGATCTTACATTTATTTTAAATACATTTCTGTAACATATTGGAATAATTAAAAAGAGTTATTTTAAAAAATATCACAAAATGTTTGGATATACCCACAAATATACTAATTTCTTAACATTTACCCTAGTAGAAATCAGTTTGTAAATATCCGGGCGCGAGCTTGGCCCTGACTCGAGCCCGGATATCTATCAAGGCGCCGCGTATTATTTAAAAAAAATGTAGTTCAAAGAACTACATAAATTAAACATTTTACAGGATATGTGTAAGATTCGTATATCCATTTTGTTAAACCTCATGAAATTATACTGAAGTACAGATTACTAATATCGGTTGCTTTTATTAATTACTAAATTAATATAAATACAATATAAATAAATCGACATGGACTTGCGAGGGCCAGGCTTCTGGATCCGTGGCCATGGAAAGGCCACGTTAAATTTTCTACCAGGGTAATGTTAATTTTATGTTTAGAGCTATCTCTGGATGTTCATATCAAATATCGTATTTTCGTTAATATTTTTAAAATTTTTTTTTTAATAAGTTTTATAAAAATTAACTATCTACAACAAATGTGTTAATATATTGGAATTCGAATTACGATATCTACTGAACTGATATGAAATAGAAATACGTTACCTCTATTATTTAAAAACTACGACAGTATGTAAGATATTTTGGTAACGTTTATTGATCAATTAGAACTAGGTTCAAATCGGAAGTGGAATTTTAAATTTACACGATCTGTGCAAAAAAAACTATATTTTTTGATCGAGCACAAATAAACTCAACACCCTTGTTTCCTTTACTGTCGTTCACCTCTTCTCAAATCATTATAAAAAAAAAAAAAAAAGGAATGGAGCAACATTATATGATAACGTGTAATAATGCCCTATTATTGTTTTCTGTTTGTGTTTTTATGACTTTCGGTCACCAATAAAATTTGAATCCAGTTGAGGTAATGTCTTCTTCATCGCTCTTTAATTAAGTTTTGTGTAATAACATTGCTTTTCATTGGTCTAATAACTTAAAATTAATAATATGTATTTAGTTTCTTCACTTAAGCAATAAATAAAATCCATCATACACATGTCGTATGTCCAATGCCAAGACTGGGTACCATTTCACAATTAGTTAAAAATATATTTTGATTTTTCGTCAACTTAATAAGAAAAAGAAAAAGACCAACTGATGTTAAAAACATAATCAACCATGTAATTTTTTAAATTGATAAACATATAAACTATAAAATATTTGACTCGATCCTATCATAAGACATTTCGACCAGTGTAACATATACGAAGCGAATATATGAAGAAATCAGACCTACTTGTTCATTATGTCATAACTGTACAATTCATCGTAATGCTATGTAAGTACTGCCGATTATTTTGTGAAAATATTATCACTGCATTGAGTGTTTCACTAATGAAATAGGGTAATTATATACTGTCGAATTTAATAGATTTGACTAGATAATATGTTATTGAATTTCATAAATTTCAAAAATTTCAAAATTCCCGTTATTTATACGTGCAGATTTAAGTTTGCACAGGAGCTTTATGAAACTGGATGAATTGACTTCCTGAAGTACGGCCATCCTAACACTTAGTATAGATATTATATGTATAGGTATGGGTGCTTTCATATCCTACAAAATCCCAAAAGATATTTGATTGCGAATAAAAAAAATGGACAATAAAATATTGTTCTTGGTTACATTCATGAGGGCCAGCACTCGGTCAAGCTCTATTTAAATAAAAACTAAACCTATTCATTTTTTATTCATTGTAGGTAATTTTATATAACTGTGACTTTGAATGCGTAAATATAACATATTTACTTTACTCGATTTGATAAATGCTGTGAATAAAATTTTCCACATGAAATAAGCAGCCATAAATTTACATAGATTCTACTGAAACTCTATAATTTTTTTAATTCATATCTTGTGTAAATTTAATTCATTTCTTGGGTAAATTTAATAACTTTAAGTTAAGAAATTGGAAAAAAGGTTTATGCCAATCGATTCGTAAAACTCTCAACGCTGAAAAAAAGTTTGGGACTTACAACGATAATTTGGTTCTCCGAACAATTCTACTTAGTTTAGGAACTTATACCGATACAGTATAACTATCTCAGCAATACTAGTTTTGTGAAAGCAGTTATTTCGAACTTCAACGTTATGTAACCTCAAAAGACGCATTTAAAATTAATAATATAAATTGAAAGATGCTGGAGGACAAGATTAGGAAAAGGGTACCACTATGATACCTTTTGTCTA
The DNA here is from genome assembly GCA_030522945.1 of Trichopria nigra. Lineage (NCBI taxonomy): Eukaryota > Metazoa > Arthropoda > Insecta > Hymenoptera > Diapriidae > Trichopria > Trichopria nigra. The sequence goes on from JAPYZR010003557.1 coordinate 11,474, forward strand.
ATGCCGTCCTCCAGCGTCTTTCAATGTTTCCCCAAGCGTGAAATGCTCTACATAGGTTAGGTATACATATAGAACAATACACAGTTTGCAACCTTAACAATAAGTATGGCTCTCACAGCTATGCCGATGTTTACACGATTTTAAAACTTTCCATTGCCGTAAGCCCCAAACTTTTTTTTCAGTGCTGGTAAATCTTGCGTAAAATCGAGATTAAACTAAAATATGAATTTTACGATGAATTCAATAGCAATTTCTTTTGATGATATGGCTTCTTCATATTTGTTGTGCTGTACGCTTCAAAAACAAATAACGACGTTAGCTATGAAATGCATAGAAAAAAATGTTTATTTTTTCATTACAAAATAGATCTGCTGATTTTACATTTCTGAAACATTATAGTAGTATGCTCTACAAAATGATATGTTTTTTGAAGGCATTCGGATTTTATAATGAAGAATTTATTTTAGCATAGCATGAAATTGATCTTTTTCCTGTATATACTTAATCTAACGTCGTTATTCGAAATGACACTATTTAATTCTGGTCTTTCAATTGCCATCACTTAAAAAAATGATATACTAATTTTAAGAAATATTCAGGTAAATATACATGTGATTCATGGCGCATATTTAAGAAAGTATTGTAACAATCAGTAGAATAATCTTAAATATAGTATAGTATTTTTTTAAGTGCTGAATGATAGGACCCCCATTTCAAGCGTTTACGACCACAATTTTTGAGTTTGAACTGAAAATAGAATTATAATCGACAGTTTCCATTTTCATTGGATGTTCCTAAGAATATACTAAAAAGCCATATTTCTATCGTATATCCGTATACGCGTACTTCTTTAAGTCTGCCTATTAATATTGTAAGAACGTAGTTATACAATATATAAATTATAAAAAATTTTAGAACAATATTTAATCATGCTTTTACTCAAACATGAAAATATTTCGTGAGTTATGATCACAGAACCTCTGATTACTTGAAATACGCCCAAATGTAGAATTTATTATTTCCCCACAACATGCATTCCCATATTAGTAATATATTTTTTCATTCAAACATTCTTTCGTCCGATTCATTTTTTCTCGATTCATACTCCTTCCATTTATTTGATTTCGCTAAAAACTAATGCAGCTATGTATAAGTGATTCAGTCAATACATGCATACAGGCTATAGAGCGTGCATGTCATTTATAATTTATTTGACTAACTTCGCTATGGTCTTAAGAATTTTATAATTTCAGTTAGAATATTTATATATAATATTCATAATTTTCTTCGTTACCCTCCTATTCCTCATCAGCGATATTCATTCACATTCTTATTATTCTTTATACACCTAACGTATTTTAATGTACACATACACACGCATACATATATACGCACGTATATTTAGAAAACACGTACAGGCATGATCATGCCCGCGTATGTATGTATATATATAATGTAAATGTGTACATGTGTGTTGAATTTTTCACTTACATGCTAGTAGTTTTTGTGCTTAGCGAGCACATTTACGCGCAGTTCGTGGTGAACAAAAACTATGCGGTATGTTTAATTGTTTTTATGCAAGAAAGTAACGATTGAGTGCATTTTTCACAGTTATCATTAAGATTATTCAAAAACGCATTAAAGAGTATGTGCAAATGTAAAAGATATTAATACCTTCTTCAATTCTTTATGGCATCTTTACTTTTGTAAATTCTCTCATTAATAATCAGCTGTATTTGTATAGTAAGGCCAATTGCCAATGTTTATATATATAAATGCCGTGGAATATATATACATATGCGCACAGCTTATGAACAATTTATAGTTTTGATGCAATAATAAGAGCTAACTTTGAATATGGCCAATTTATATATACACTGCACTATATATCTACACTTTTGGCGGTTGCAAGGCGGCCCGACACCTAATCCGTGTACAATTTCATCTTGATTTTTACATTACAATATATGTACATAAAATATTTTATAAGTTTGCCTTTAAGTAACTTTATTAACAATAATTTTCTTCTTCTTCAATGTTATATTTTATATGCTTTATTTAAGCTTTAACTCCTTGCATACTTGGATTATTCCCCATTTATGTATATTTTGAAATGCTCCATACTTACGAGAATTGTGTAGATCGGGTACGTTATTTATACTCGTGATGAGCAAATAATTTAACTTTTATACAAACGAAGTTTGATTATAAATTAGATGATGCAGTAGTTTATGTTTAATATATTCGCATACTATTGCAATCGCGTTATGAAAAGTATTTTTATAGTAAAAAGTTATTTGCCAAATTCTGAAACATTTACAATGAATACGAGTATAAGCTTTAGTTTTTTTTATACGATCGATCTGTTTCTTAATTCTCAGTTTTCGTATAGCAAGGTAAAAGTGGCGTACCCTGTATATTATCATTGAATGCTTCACAGTTGTCAGCTTACAGTATCGAGTTGTAATGTTGTACATCCTGCACGTACAGGCTTAATTTCAGTCATATTGACTGAACTTTCATGGTTGCTGATTACTTTGTTGATTTACGACATGTTGTAGGGTAAAACTAAGCGCACGGGGATCTCCATGAAGTCGCAGGGCATGCTCCAACCTTTGCTCTTGAAGTCTTAGTGCCTCTCCTATGAAAAAAAAAATACATTTATGTGTTGTTATGTGTGTATATGTAAAAAAATTATATATATGTGTGTGGATCGGCTACTGTGAGGACAGTCTAATAAAATGTTGCGAAGCGACGTTTTACAATCTTGGCAATTTTCCCTTCTGCCCTTCGGGATGCCTAAAACAGTGATGTCTATCGGGAGGGGGGGGGGGGGGCTGAAATCTAACCTAACGTAACTGGCACAACCCTCGCAAAACGTATAAAGAAGTTCACATCGTGTAGTTTTACAGTCCTCAAAGTAGCCAAATGTCCCCAAACTAGGCATTTCATACTAGAAACTGTCCTCAGCGTATCCTGATGTCCACAAATTTATATAGTTTCTAATTTCTGTATAAATATCAATTTCTATAAAAATGAATCTGCAATAATAAATAATTAATAGTCTTTCTCTCCGCTCATTATATCTGGTATATCCCCATTTATGCCTTCACAGTCACTGGCTAATAGTCAAGCGAAACAGACGCTTGTTTATGTTCTACTCGGTCGTAAATAAGCACATTTTCGAATAACGGTTAGTTAGTCAAGATTTAAATGTCCATTTTTCAATAACTTGTAAAAAGTCAGTTACATAATATACGGATTCCTACTGACAATTGAAATAAACATGAATACTACTACAGTGCAATATGTGTGTTGGTGCTTACAAAAACAGTGTCTTGTAAACAGTGTCGCGGTGTTTCGCAGGGGACCGCGAGAGTTCAGTTTGCAAATACAGTAGGTAAGAACGAAGCCGGTCATTTCAGATCAAAAGAAAACGCGTCTTCGCCATGTAATATAAACAGCAGAATAAAGTTACAAGATTAATAACCGACATAGGCATTTATTCATTCCATCGTCCATCTCGTTATCCTGGACACATTCTACGTTTCGTGATCAAATCGAAGGCGAAACACAGTCCAACTGATATCGAAATAAAGCGAAATAAAAATAAGAAGAGACAGCCGCTTATTAAAGATTACCCAGGTAGAAATGGGCAGAGTAAAACACCGGCAGAGTAATGATCCAGTACCGGAAATCGGTACTGATTATCGGCAATGAGTCAGTACGGACGACAACACCGGCGAAGTACTGACGCGTTACTAACCGCCAGTACTGTTATCGGTACTTAATAAGTACTGACCGCCGGAGCAGACCATTACGCAGACATTACTGACAGCCAGTAAGGAATTCGGTATAAAATCATTACTGACCACTAGTACTGCCTTCCGTATTTAATGAATACTGACCGCCGGAGTACGTCAGTACTGAAACACTACTGACCGCTAGTACTGCCTTCGGTATTTAATGAATACTGACCTCCGGAGTATGTCAGTACTCACTCTTTTGGTGCGAAAAAGATAATAGGTAACCTCAATAGGACACTTGGTACTCGTGTACGCCGAGAAAGTCAAAAATTAATCCCAACCCACACAGCACAAATACGTCCCTAGGATCTCCAAAGGATATCCCGCGACAAATTCAGGACATCCTACGGATATCTAGGGATATCCCGGGATATCCCCTGATATCGTAGAAGGATATCCCGAGCATATGCTAAGGATATCCTGGGGACATCCCGAACATATTCTAAGGGTATCGTCGGGACATCCGGCGAATATCCTCGGAACATCCCGAGCATATTCTAAGAGTTCTTCAAGATTTCTGAAAACTTCCAAAAAAAGTTCTTTAAACATCCCAAAGAAGTTTGTTTCTATAACAGAACGGGGCTGGCGGTCCGTGCAGGCGACTTGTCTCTTATTTTTCTTCTTTGGGGCCTCCTATGATTTCCGTAGAGGTGTTGAGAGTAGGTTAGTTTTCTTTGTTCGTGAAAACGAGCAATTAAATAATATAGCGAAGAGAAAAAAAAAAGAATTTAATTTCTCCGTTCGCAGTTAAAATGCGAGCGGAGTTATATACGGGTGGAAGATGGCTTCCTTTCTACGTATAACAATAAAAAAAACTTCCTTTCTACGTATAACAATAAAAAAAAAATGGAACTCGAAGGGACCGACCGAAGGTCGATGAGGTTCCGCGAGTTGAACTCACTGACTCGCTGTTAGTCGATCGATGCTCCGGCGTCCGCTTAAGACTGGCACGCCGGCGGTTTCTCTTGCGAGAACGTTGGACTCCCACCGGCGGCCCTCTATCCGCAGACTGCGGCGCTCGATTACTCGGCGGTTCCATAAATTTAAATTGCGTGCGCATCCATAGCTAACAGGAGATCTAAATATCTTCCAGAAATGAATTCTTTTGGAATTATTTAAGAGTATGAAAAGGAATTCTTTAAGAATTATGGATCCACATATCACATGAATTCTCAAAGAATATATTGTTAGCGATCCATTTGCATTAACGGAAAAGAATTCTGAAATATGTAAGGGATATATCTGAAA
>JAPYZR010003558.1:0-19160 GCA_030522945.1 Trichopria nigra
CAATCACTGTTATGTAACTGTGCCAATTTTGAGGCGACATTTTAATGTAACTGTTACATAATTGTGACATAACTTCTGTGATTGTTTGCTGGGATCGTAAATTATTTCGCTTCTTCTTTATTTCATAAAAAAAAAAAAAAAATTATAATCATATAATAATGCAATAGTCGGTATATATATTGACAAAGAACCAAAATGTCGGTACGTCATCAGTACATATAAATCAATTATTAATTTTTCGCTTATATTTATTCGTATCTTGCACTTATGTTGTGAAAGTATAAGATGCGCGCCGTCGTAGCTCATCAAGGTCTTGATGTCTAACACAAGTTGATTTAAACCATACGCTAAAGCGTATATATATAATACGACTCCACTTGACGTTTTTAAGTATATAATCCACTATCCCCGCCATTAAGCTCAGCCTGTATCAATGTGCCTTTACCTTCTTTCGTTTGTTTTTATGCATATCTTGAAATTCTTTAACTTTTCATTATTACAACAAACAATAATTTTGCATACATTTCCAGAAAACAATTCTTCAAACAAAAATTTATTGAATATCTTATATTCTTAGCAAAAACATACAAACACACATGTGCATATATAAATTATTATACACACACACACACACACACACACACACACGTATCTGGACAATTATGTTATATCTCTTAATTAATTTATTGATCGTTCATATTAATATATCTCAACGATTTTGTCATCAAGATTGATCTGTGTATATTATAAGATTCAAGACATTAAAGATTAAGTATTCTTTAATGTCTTAAAGAGGTTATCAGCATATTTGCGACATTTATCAATCGCTAAATTCAACTCAATGAATTGCCAAAAATTCAGAATTAACGTATTAATATAATAATGGTATAGTAATAATGATAATGGACTATTATGCATTGCACAATACATTGCCCCATCCACTCAAAAAAAAAAAATGTAGAATCCTGAGCGAAGTGAAAAGTTCTTCAATTCAGAAAGTATAAAATATCACTTTTAAAGAGTAAAATGTCTCTTTTGAAGAGTGGTTTAATTTTCACTCGTTAAGATGCAATTCAATCTCGATCTTTCGTATTCACTTTTACACGTACATGCTCCAATTATAAGGACCATATATATTGTAAAAATATTACAAAATTGTCAAAAAATATAAATTGACGCTTTTATAATTTTGAAAATGACGTCCAGCGGTAAATTACGTCTAATAAATGTTATTATTATTCAAAGACCTCAATATTCAAAGAGTTTTGTCATGCCTGCACCTCTTATAGCTTTTTGCAATGCAATTATTGTCTTCCGTTACCATGAAACGTTATGAAAGAGGGGTATTTACGATATATATGCCTCACACTTGCTATTTTTTCATCAAAATGTCACATTGATGTTTCTATATATGAATATTCATTGTCATGCTCAGCTTGTCAACCTCGAATTAATGAAATTTTACGTGGAGTGAACTGACATCATATTTCGGAATATGTGTAAAAGTGATTTTAGTAATGTTTTTCATAGTATATATATATATAGAGTATAAGGAAACTAACGTCAGCATATCAGATATCCCTGAGAAATAGATATATAAAAATAAGAACAACAATATGGTCTTACCGCACACGCAAACAGGATGAATGAAGAAATGAAGAAAACTTAAATTTTTTACAAAACATAAATAATAATAAAAAAATTGTATTGATTCTACAACTCTTATTAGTTACTACTCTTGTGAGTGAAAATTGAACCACTCTTTGAAAAGTGTGAATTGTCACTTTTAAGGTAGACATTTTATACTTTGTTTATTATAGGGTGTAAATTCTCCGAATCACTCGAAAACGGAGTAAAATTTAACTCCAGAAAATTTGAAATACCACTCGTAAAAATTCAATGTTTTATTAAAGAGTATTTTAATTTTCACTCGTTATAAGAGTCGCTCCAAAGAAGTTTATAGAGAACACAAAATGAATGAATCTCTATTAGTTACGGAAGATTTCCTGCAACGGTATATACTCAGCATTAATAAATTAATTGACAAATTTAATCGAATTATTCTAGCAATCGATTACATTCAATGAACCAATGTTAATTGAAAATTTTATATCGCAAATTACGCGATCCAAGCAAATTGAACTATATATAACCGATTAGAAGTTACAATAATATATTTAAATAAATCTATATTTTTAAATAATTAGCAATTTTGATTGTATATTGGATTAACAGAATCGGATTTTCGAAAAGATTCATTCAAATTGACTGATGCTATATATAAAAATTTGTTTATTAAAATTTTGTTGTCCAAAGTATTGAAAATATATTTTTTAGTTCACTTATTAATTCGATAGTATATATATAGTTTGCAATTTTTAATTTTCAATTAGAGAAATCCTCGATTTCTATAAAATTCCACTTCAAGCAAATGTCAGATATAAATGAGGTATCGGCGACATCTATATATTAAATTATATGACTGTCCTATCAATTATGTACATTTATATAAATATTGATAAATACTGTGTACATTAACGCATTCCGAGGTGCGATCGATATCATATCTGAAACCTGATACTGATTAATATGAATCAAATAATGTTTTTAACTAAATGATTAATTCACTAAACATGTTAATTAATAAGATAAACGTTTAATGTATTTTATTTATCGAAAAAAAATGTCAATTGTTATACAGGCTCAAATCGACGTTACGTCAATACATTACAATAGTCTTGCTATTGCATATACAGCTATTAAAAAGAAATACGAGCATAGTTTTATACACCAAATAAAACTGTAACCGTTTTGGTAAAAATATTACCAGTGCAGTATATTCTCTTTTAAAGTTCGGAGTATATATATATAACGTCGAATTAGCTTTATGTAATCCGAATAATCTTTTTAATCTTTTTGATCTTTGCAAACATGAAAATGTGTGTGTTTTTCTTTTCTGGACGCGTAATCGTATAATATGCCACAGAAGTCTCGCAATCCTGCGGTGAACAAGCATAAACCATAAACTTGTAAAATATCTTTCCAGGTGGTCTTATCTATGCAACTCTTGTGCGCCTTTTACATATATGTGTAATCTTTGCACAATCCACTTGTAACGTTTCTCATTTTTCTATTTACCTCACGGGCAGCCGGTATAATTATATACAACAACTTAAACTTTTACTAATTTTGTAACAAATTGTTGTTTAATAAAAAAAAAAAAACAATTTTTTTTGTACTTTATAGCATACTAAACAAGCAACAAAAAGTTTGAGGGTCTAATTTGTTTCCCTCTATTATAGAAAAAAATTCGAGGAAATGACGTTGTTTTATTGGGGCCTCCAGGTGAGAACATCACCTTAATTTTTATTGCCCTATACGTTTCGACGCTTTGTTGCGTCCTCCTTAGGGGCTATAATGTTTATAGCATACTACGCATATGTAAGAAAATACCAGAAAAAAAGGTTTATTTACTTATTTAATCCCTTCGTCCCGAAAACCCTCCCATCAGTAAACGAAAAGGGATTCTCAAGTTTCAATAAAGGAATTTAATGGAATTAAAACAGGTATACGTCGTGACGTGGTTATTAATATATTATATATATATAACCCAATCGTGTCATTTCTCTACCGGTGTTCCATTCATTCAATTGAATTCCATTCTATTCCTTCAATGAAACTTTATAATCCCTTTTCATTTATTGGGTTATTTGCATTTATTCTTTATACCTGTCCTTTAGGCTTTACCCAACTATTCTGATCCCCGCCTACCATTTCCACGACTCAGTTTTGTGGCTTTGTTCTTCATGTCTTTATACTAATGTTTTCCTTGTTACTTCCTCGCTGTTTTTTTTCCTATTTAGCCTCATTGTCACACCTCCCCAGTAAACGAAAAAGAACTAAAAAAAATTAGGTGTCCTGAAAATTGAATTAAAGACAATAGGAAAGCATTCAAAAGTATTCACTTTTTATCTAACATGGATTCTTCTGAATTCTTACCCATTGTTCTCAATTCAATTTTCAGGACCTCAATTCTTTTTCGTTTACTGGGCTATGCGGCTTCGTTCCTGTTTTTCTTTCCTCCCATTTCCAAATGACAGTTCTTTCTTCTTCTCCCTCTTTTTCTTTTAATCAACTGAATCATATATACTTATATTAATTCAGTAAAAATTCACCTACTAAATTAAGTTTTTAAAAATGAATTTACTCAGACTCTAAATTGTTCGTTTAAAGTAGCATTTATTATTTAAAAAAATTAATATAACGATTATACAGTCATAAAAATCATCAAAATAAACAAAATCTGAATGCACCTAAAGTTTTTTCTCTAATGAATTTCATCTATAATCGTTAAATAACGGATTGTATATAGTCGACTCGACAATATCACGATAGTCAAATAAGTTAAAAATAAAAAAAATAAATGGTGAATTAAAAATCATCATGATTTTTCTTTTTAAATGATCCCTATTAAAAATGTCACTTCTCAGAAGTTTTTAATTAATTTTCATGGAATATTGACCCAAATGATAAAGCGTCTTGCTATGACGTCCACTTCCTAATAAACTGTGTTAATTAATGATAATTAGCTACTTATAAATGATAGTGCATAACTCGAATTTTATTCGATAGACGATAATTATGTTCGAATATCGCGAATAGCTCATTCTTATCTGATTTAATTTTATCAAATAATTTTTTCTTACATATAAAAATCACTTTGAAAGTCGAAATAGATATCAAACATTTTGTTTTTATCAATTTACAATTAAACATTCTGTCGTTTAAAAATGAATCATATATATATATTATAACATATGAAAAAAAAGGAAAAATTTGTTTCGACAATAGTAAAATATATGTACATATATAGTTTATTTGATTTAATTTTATAGATATGTAAATTTCTAATTTTACTATTGTCGAAATAAATTTTTCTTAATTTATTTATAAAATTGTTCCTAAATTTTTCATATATATATTTAGAATTAATAAAATTTCAGATAATAATAATAATAATAATAATAATCAAATCTTTTAAACAATAAAATTATTAATTTAAAAGTTTTATTGACTGTTCATTAATAATACAATGAGTAACAGAATGCTTGATTAATCGTAGATTAATCTAATGTGATGATTAAATGAAGATAACGAACGCAGTAACCCTAGTAGAAATCTATCCATTTTTTTCTTACACTATATCCATTTCTCCTATGCCTTTAACATGGTAAATATCTGAACTGTCTAAGAATTGGCTAAGAAGAAATGTTTTCATTTCTACCAGGGAATATATTCATATATTTGATAATAATATGAATAAGAATGAGATAGAGACATTACATCTTTATAAATACTGCAGCGATTAGTAACTAAAACAGTTTACAAAAAATGTGAAATTACTTATTTGTATAGTTGAATTAAGATATCTAATTTGGCACGAGCCTTATCTGACATAATATCAAAACATGTAACATGAGTACAGCTTTAAGAATATACTCACCTATATGAGAAGATCAGGACCTAAACGACCGAATTATTAAAGTTAAGCTTTTGCTTGATATCGACAAGAAACTGATACAGAATATTTGAATTATGTACAAACAGAAAAATGTAGGTGCAACATGAAGTAATGTCGATACATTCAAACGATAGTTTTGCCAAAACGCAATTCAGGAAAAATTAAGTAGTATTTATATTTTCTTCGTAGATTTATTCGATAATAATGTTCATGCAGATTTCAAGAAAACACAAAAAAGAAGGTATCTTCAGATAGGACAATGTTTATTATTACAACTGTTGTTATTTTGGAGTCACAAAATTTCTACGACAATATTGGATTTGCTTCGCTGTTGTTTTTTTTTTATCTATACAACTATACGTACAGTATAATAATAATGATAAAGATAATAATAATAATCATAAGAATATTTATCGTTTCGGTCCTCCTTATTTATAAAGATCATCATAAATATCGCAATCGCTCTTATATAATACCTCGTGTGAATGTGTAGATGTATTTATGTCGAACGTGAAATAAGCATCCGCGCCTAAAGTCGCAATAGTAAAATAATCATTGCGGGCATACTTAAGAGTCAGGTTCATTAAGTGCTCGTCAGTTATGCGTTCATTTCGTCTTGACCAAATAATTGTTCCTTTATTTTTCTTGCGATGAAATGGATATTTCATACTATCCTCTTTCACGAATAAAAACTGATGATTTCGACACATTTTTTTTTGGAAACTATCCAATGACCATCAAATAACGTTTCAAAGAATTCCCTGCAGAAATGAACTAATATCGTCTCTCAATCACATTTACATTATATATATTTATATATATATATATATATATTTATACATATACATATATATATATATATATATGAATATATATATTTATATATATATAATAGGTACAATTATGCTGCATCGATACTAAGGTAATCGCAGCAAATAAGCATCGTCTTTTTTTCAAAAGCAAGAAGTAATAAAAGAAAAATCACTATTTTTTCCTAAAGCTCAGAGGGGATACAAAAAAGTAAAATTCATTCAGAAAATCAAGACACCGACTTCTTTAAATTTTATTAAAAATAAACGTCTCAACACACCTATAAACTTTATCCGGTACATATAAACTTGAAAATGGACTGCTTTGTATTCGACAAAGGTATCAATGCTGCAGTTCGATGATGTTGGTTTGGAACATATATCGTGGGTAATTGCCAGGAGTCATCAGAAATCGAAAATTAGAAAAAAAAACCGAAAATACGGTTTTGTCGCAGTGACCAAGGAAGAACGTATACCTTTACACAAATCTCGTTTATCGATGTCAAATGTAGTCAAAGTTCGAGAGCAAGCAGTGTTCGTATTCGAATCTAACCTCAATCTGACCTTTAGAAAAATATATCGCAGTATGCTATACTATTACATGCCGCTACGATTAAGACACGATTCGGACACTTCAGTTCGATTTTCAGAGCAAACGACAAAACACATTTTTTTCCGCGTTGTGAAACAATCATCTGCTGAAAACACTGTTGACGCGGAATTTCCATGTCCTCCGTCAACGCCTTCATTTTCCACTGTCTCGTAATAATAAGATACTGTCGGCCGGGGTGTGCCGCGCTTCGCAACGCTAGTTATATTCTTTACTCGTTTTATAGTTAATTTTTATAACTCCACTGCTTATTTTCCGAATGCAGTCTCGTCATTTAATCGGATCTTTCACAATGATCCTCGAATAATTACATCTCCTTATACGTGCACACTACACCTCGAATATAATTTCATCTGTGTATAAATCTGCGTAATCTATCGCAGTCTAGCTTGAGGATATTCCTCAATGTCGTTTGGTACACTTTTATAAAGTGTCAGTTTCGCTCTCAATTCCGCCTTCAGCGTCGACGACGTGGTAAGCGGCCTCGATGATGCTCTCCGTTCGTCCCAAGTTCGACGTTCAAGCTGAAACCGTAGCCTCGATGCCTCTGGGAAAGGGAAACAAGGTACATCCGAGTCTGATTCTTTTCTTAGTAACTTTTCTAACTTAACTATGTACAGCTATATGCAATGTTTATCGATTAATCTCCAATCCCGTAGAAACTGTCACGTGCCTCGATAAGAAATAATTTTTTCGACTTCAGCCCCGAAATAGCTCCTCTACATGCGTTTCCAATAATGCAATTCCAGTTTTCTCGTGGCAGTGCTTCCGCATTCGTGAGCCCCTTTTCTTCACTTGTATAAGATTACAAGAAACAGGAGCAACATTCTCCCCTTCGCGCCATGAAAGAAAGACAACGCGTCCGATCTGCGACTCAATTGCGCACGATGAAAAGTTGGAATTTTTAACGTATCGTAGTCCTGTCCGTTACTTGCTTTTTTTTTGTTTTCTGTGCTATAACGCGAATAATAGAGCTCGCGTGGAAGCGCCGACGAACTGCGCGCGCTTGGCACAAATCGGACTGACAGACCACCAACGGCCTGTTGACAACGTGACAACATGAAAAATGCAGCGTTACACCTAAGCGTTGTCACTTATCGTTTCGCACGGATGTGCTCGCGTTCCCGTCTCTGCAATTACTGCAGACGTAATCGTCTTCCTTGGTGAGTTGCGCCCTGTCCAGGCCTACACAGTGCATGTGGAACCAGGCGTCGCAACCACCGTCGCACTGAACCCAATCGACTTCGCGACCTGTGGACAAAGGGATTATATTTTTAATATCAATTTATCGTATACCTGCTCATTATTTAGATTCCTTCATTAAAAAAAAAAACAAAATTATTTTTTTAAATATTTACAAATAATCAAAAGTCTGATCAGAAGTTGAACTTTGACCGATCGAAACTATTCGTCATGTTAAGGTAGAGTCCCTCCAGTAAGAGTTAAGACATCACCGAAGTCTATCGTGATTGGTCAGCGATTTCTGACGCCATTTTGTGGGCCCAGTCAATGCGTTAGTGATCAGGCGTATATGTACGTTTAATCGCACACAAATGAAGTAAGCGATTCAAAAGATTAATACAAATTTTCATCACATATTGTAATATGTACTCTAATATTCATTGCATCCATTCGGTCTATTCAGTAATTCTGCTCTTCAGTAAGTTTGCTCCATTTCAAATATGCAATTATGTGCAGTTTGAATATTCGCACGTCAGCAAACCCAGAAAATGGCTGATATCTTAACTGTTACTTGAGGGACTCTACCTTAACATGACGAATAGACCAATGAGGCAGAAGACAGTGTCGAGTATAAGGGCGCATACGACTTTGCGACGCCTCTCTTTCCCTCTCCGACCAGTCACCACGGGAGGGGACACATGCCCCTACAGGTAGGGCGCATGAGGTATGATGGAATTTCAAGAAGTAAATTCGCCCTGTCAACGTTTCTAATGTGTGCATAGCACTTGGAGCAATTGGGGTATATGTACGTGCATTCATGTTTACATTTTAACGTGGCAAATACGTGCGCATGGACATGCATAGACATACACCAATTCCTCTCAATTCTACTGCACGCTTTAGCAACGCTAACAGGGCGAATAATAACACGAGGGAAATTAATGAAGAAAGAAAGTAAAAGAGTGAAGTGAAAGTCAAGTGAAAGCCAAGTAAAAAATTGCAAAAAAAACAAAAGTTTGGTGTTTGGTTCCTCAATACAAATAGAAATGCAGGGGCCCTTGCATTTTTTAAAAAGAAGAAAACAAAAATGAACAGATAACCACGGATATGTTATTGTTTGCATAGTTCAGGGGAGCCGACGGACAAGTGATTAGCGTGCTGGCCTCTTAAACTGTACATTCCTCAAGTCTCGAATTCGCATCGCCGTCGAGCAACGTATTTCCGAATTTCTCATGAAAATATTAATTCGAAAAATAAACATTCAAGTACGAAATGACAGCAGAATTTACCATTAGGCCGCAAGCAGTTTACAGCAGCGCAATCGTCTTCTTCGTCAGACGTGTCTTGTTTAGTTTTTTTCCGGTTTCCTCCTCTCTTCTTCGGTGGTTCTTCGCCGTCCTTTCGTTTCATTTGCTAAAAATTAAACACATTTCAATGAAACGGAGCTCGTCATGGTCTTCCAAACGATAACGAAACTTTTTATATCAATATTAAAAGCCTTGAAATCAACGCTTATCACGCCCTTTCCTTTATTTTAATCCCTTATTATCTCGTTTTTTCATTGTTTTTTCATTGTTTACTTCCCAATTTAAATTTAAATTTACAATTAAACAAGACTTACTTTGCGGGGTCCACGTTTTAATGATCCGGAAGCAGCAGGTGACGGCGCTTTTATTTCCTTATTGAGCCCCTTCCGTTTTACGGGGGTTTTCTCGTCGGTCTTCTGACGACTGAATTTTTTTATTATTTCTATTTCGTCGGACTTCCTCTTTCGACCCCGTTGTTGCGATATTTTTTTCCCTTCCTTCATATCGTTGTTACTCGGGGATTGCGACTGGTCCGCATCGGCGTACTTCCTGACATTCATTGTACCTTGGAGCGTGTAACTCAGGATCTTCCAAATAACATCGGTTTCTTCAAGAGATACTTCCAGAAGATCGCCTTCCATCATCAGTTCCTCCAGTCGCTTTGCAGTGCTATCGGGCAAGTTGATCACCTTATCGGTTTGATCCTGCGTCGCTTGTTTTAAAGGAAATTTCGATACTGAAAGATCACAAAAGTTTGACGGTCAATATTATTAATGACACTAATATATTATCGTTTAAAGTTCTATTGCAATTAATAGATAATTTTGTCGAATTTTGTTAACGTACCATAGGAATAGGCGTGTTCGTTAGAGTTAAAAGTGCTACAGGTTGGTTCATCACTGTCAATGGTTATAACACCATCATCATCTTCATCGTCGTCACCTCTATCGTCATCGCCTCTATCGTCGTCGTCCTTAAAAATTAAATTCATACCATTCATACAATTAACTTATAAAGATCAATAAGATAACGATATATTTATTATTTTTTTTGTTGTTGAATTTTCAATTAATACAATTACGTACAGGTGCACTGATGATACTGTCATCCGAATGAACACCGCTGAGTTGTGCAATAGCCTGAACGCGTTGGCGAAGTTCTGTCTTTTCCGTCTTTTCTGTAACTGCGACTTCCGACAATTTTTTATTAAGGGTGGACAATTTTTCCAAAGCAGATGTCACTTCGTCGGTTTTTAACGCTCTCCTCGCTCGATCCTGAACATCGTTAATATTAAAATTAATTTCTAACGTGATTGGTCGTGCATTTCTTTGTCTTTTTTTTTTTATTTTTTGATTAAATCAACATTTAACATAAACACTAGTAATGTTAATTACATTTCCTCAACAAAGAAAAAGAAACATTTTTTATTTACTATCATATTGTATAAAACTTGTTGAAAATTACGACAAAGAAACTAGGAGCTTCGCTCCAACAGACTTTAACCCACAATCCCGCAAAAACAAAAAGAAACACTGCCATGTAAAAAAATGACAATTACTTAATATTTTATTTCTGATCACTTTGAATATTGAATTCATGTTATGATTTATGATATAGACATTTTATACATACCTGCCAATTCATAGCTCTTTCTGTAAGACATTGCAGTGCTTCGCCTTCTGGTACTCGGGTAGCAATCTTTTGAAGGCTGACCAAGAGAGTAAGAATCGTTTCGAGACGTGGTCTACGTGACCTTAAACAACAAGGGCAAAGGAATTTGTTGCTACGAGATCCTTGAAGTTGGCCTCTGAACGAAGTTTTCAGATTATCGATGCAGGGTGCTGTAAGTAGTAAGTAATAAATTATATATTTTAATAATATTTATAAAATACCAAATACTTAATTCCATATTAATTTTTCTATTAGAAATTAGTATTTTCAAAATTTTCAATAACTCCAATAATGACTTCAATAGCTGATAAAATAAATTCTTAATAAAACTATTCTTAAACATTCTTAAACTTTAACTTAATGAAGAAGACTATAAATACAGGGCAAGTGTACCAATTACTGCGATGCAGATAACCTAATGCTGCGGGGGGCATCTATTACTGTGAATACATGTATTTCTTACGAGAATATCATTACAGTAATAGAAACAGCAGTACTAGTTATAGTCACGACAACTGGTACACACCCTAGCTCAAAGTAAAACTTACAGTGAAACCAGTCTCTGCAAAGCTCGCAACGTATCATCAAGCCAGACATGGCCTTCCGACAAAGGCAGTACTTTGAATCATCACTATCCAATTTTTTCGTATTCCTTTCCCTTAGATTCCACATGGCTTCCATTTCGCGTTCTTCAGCCAATTTGAATGCTGCCACCACGGTAGCTGAATCATTCGAATCATCCAATCTGGTGTCACATACATAAACGGCTCCAATGGATTCTTCTCCTTTGTTATTTTTGCGTGCCTTCATAGCTTGCAGTCCAACTCCTATCCTCGGCGATAGCGCTTCAATGAGCGTATAATGTGAATTCTTCTTGAGGAATGTTCGCGCCGTTCGTTCTCTCCAAGTCTGAGCCTGTTCAACTATGCCTTTGACGAAATTGAATAGTTTAAGTGACAAAGGAATATTTAATGACTTGCGGTACATCTCATTGAGAGTGTCAAAATATGGACAGTGCTCTCGTGTTTTCATCTCTTCAATGGTTTGGGACCAGCTCTTTGCCTTGGTTAAAATGTCTTGAAGATTATCAAGACTAGGTAAGTACGCGTCGATAGCACTGGCTTCAAGAATCAGATCTTCAACAAATGCAATATCCTTCCTCTCCTTTATCGAAGGATCGCGACAATATTCTGCTTTTTCTTCCCAGTTGTCAATATTAATGATCAAAGATTGTAATTCGGAAAGTGCCGTTTCCACCGACAAATGTGGCGGAATACTAGCTCCATCTTCGATAAGTCTTGTTATATCTTGACGAGTGATAGATTTTGGTTCTTCTTGAAATGCCTTGATCTCTTGCAACCATCGCAACTGTTGTAACAGCTTAAAAATAAAAACAATTAAATAATTTTAAAAAATAATAACAAATAAAAAAAAAAAAAGTAAATTAAAAAGTTTAAAGCAATTTAATTTTGTTATAAACAAACCTGTTTTAATCTGACAAGATGCGGTAAATTTATACAGATTGAATCTCCAAAATCTATGCACTTTTCCAACTTTTCAACGTCACAATCGAGTTCTTTCGTAATTAATTCGTCAGCATCTTTTTGGAATTGTAGAACCTGATCGAGAATATATCTAACCCCTTCCGCTTCTTTTAACTCGCAGCAAAGGCCCTGAATTTCTTTGTCGAATAGTGACAATTCTTCAACGGTCAGTTTATACTTTGCATCAACCGATTGCCTCGTTCTAATCAGTAAATTCAAGTAATATTAATTATAACACGTACAGGTCAAGGTAAAAAATTTGCAAACTTTGCATTACTATTACTGTATATACATATTGTTTATCCTACACGTACAATTCCAGGAAGTGACTACAATTCTTTCAGTTTACAGAATTAATGAAACTTTATAAAATAAATAACCAACTATTTCATTAATAAATTTCGTTAAATTAGTGAATTTAAGCACCGAATAATAGAACGTGCGGCCATCTGGACCTCTTTATTTATTCTATAAATTTTTTTCACTGAAAACACTATAAATTAACGGATTTTAAAACTAACCTTGTACGCTGCTTGTTGTTCAATAACTGCCTTGCCACACTGGCACACTTCTCAGCATCCTGCACTGCAGTGGTTAAAGCCGTAAGAAGCTCACTTTCAGGAAACTTCTTATCCTCCGCTTCATCAAGGAGTTGCTTTAGTTCTGTAATTCCTATCTTCTTCTTCTTAGGGTCCATGGCCTCCTTGACCTTATTCACCCAAGAGTCAAAGGACTCGGACTTGAGCTTTAGTTTTTGAAGCATGATTGGTAGTTCATCCAAAGTATATCGATATCTTAAAGTATGCTTTTCCGGCGGGCACTCGCAAAGATCCGCGTAATGCCTCAGGCAGACTAATTGCGAACTCTGGCACGGGCAGGTCACAGCACTGAGGAAGCACGTCGTCTTACATGCCTCGCACTGTCTCTCGTCGTCCGGCAGAAGTTCGAATGCCTCGCGTTCAGCTTCGGTTACACCCTGGATTATTAAAGCAAGAAATAAAATCGACAATTAAATTAGCACTTTCATACGAGAGCTTGCTTAATTAACATCTATTTTGTTACGGGCTTGGCATTTCCCTTTCGAATCGCGTTCACTTTTTTTCATTCCCGATGGAATTTCGCGATCGCTAATCGAACAAAGTTTAATGTCAAAGGAAAATTCGTTCCACGAACCGTGTAGAAATACCCAGCAGCTGTGGCCGGTCGATGTGCAGCACGGTGCCGTCTAATGCGTTTTTCTCGAACGATTCGCTGAACCTAACCTTAAAGCGCGAGTCCGAGAAGACACACGTTACATAACCCCAGACGCAAACTCTTTGGCCCGCAAAGAAAGATGCCCTTGCGACACCGAAGCACTTATCCCCGCGAAAAAATGTATCGGAAACCGCGCACCTACGGCCGGAAGAGTACTGGCGACAAATAGAAGGGAGAACTGTTGCTACTATCAACACAATGCAACACAAGTCGCGTAACCAGTCACGACTGGTCGCGACCCGCATCCGCGAATCGAAGGTACACATGCATGCATAAGCGTACATACACACACACTCACCCGTTTACGCTCAAAAACACTCCGCGCGCGCGGAGTCGCGCATACAGACACACGTACGCGTCATACGTCACATTCCGTCGATGAGAATGGCGGTACGCCCACGCATGCGCACAACTCGTCAGCGCGCATGCATACACATTTATACATACATACATATATATATGTATATAGTATGACATATATAGGTAGGGGGGATATCGCCTTGATCGGCGATACACAGCGGCGCTCCTGGCAACGACAACGGTGGAAACGCGAGATAATGTACAACTCCAAAAAAATATGTACGCATTTACGCGAGAGATGAGGCGAAAAGTATAGAAAATGAAGGGCGGTTTTCTCTTTTCGTCGGATTTTTAGAATAGTGGAATCGCTAAATTTATTGCATACACGCATAAATGTCGTGTGCGTAGATGGATCAAAGCGGCTTCGGAGTTTTCGCGAGGGTATATAAAGGGCGGACTCCCATTGCATATTTAGAATTCATCGTACGTACACATCTTCTACATATACATATGCTCTGACATCGCATTTATATTATACAGCAGATATATAATGTAGAACGGGTTATCGGATTTGAGTACACAAGTCGCGGCGTCTCAGTTTTCGTGCACGATTTAAATTGTATGTATTTCCAATTTTCTCAGTTCGCAGAATGTCTTTTGTTTTAGCAATAAGCCATCGATTCGCGTAACGACGCTCTATACATATATATATATATATATGTATATACGAAATTCATAAGAAAATTCATCCAGTGTTGTGATGATGCAGAGGCATTGTTTACTACATCACACAACCCGCAAAGTCGACTGTATACGTGCACTGAGAAAATAATTCGATATATATATGTATATTCAAATTTGTGAAAGAACACAATAAATTTTCTTTATCCGTTCTTGCATATTAAATATGTATGTTATACAAGTAAAATTTCTTGGTATTGACGGACGACGTTGAAATCAATTTAATACAATGAATTATGTTTCGGTCATAGTTTCTGGACACTTTTCAAAAAAATAGTTTTATCATTATTATTATTATTATTCATTAAAAAAACAGTAACAATCACGCGTTAGCAAAATTAAAAAAAATACAAACATTTTTTTAAACTATAATTATAATAAATTATTATATGAAGAGAAAAAAAAAAAAATATATATATATATATATATACATATAAATATGTCAATTGGCTGTTTTGATGACATTTTGAAGTATAAAGTGGTTACCTCGGTGACCGGTGGCTACTTTGACGACTGTCACCGATAAATTTCGGTGACACAAAAGTTACACGATGTAGGCATATATGTGGACAACTATATGTGTTTCAGGCAGGTTGTGACATTTTGGTTAGGATAGTTTTTAAGCGGGGTGGTCCGAGGGGGCAAGCCCCCCCCCCCCCCTACGCCCCCCGCTGGGGCGAGAACAGTATAGGGGATGTCATCATTAAGGGTGTGTCATCAAACTATACATTTTACATACATATCTATGTATATTATACTATATTATACAGATATACAGTATATCCCAGCAAACAATAATTAATTCAAATTGATTCGTTTTTTTTGAAAAATTGAATCAAATTATTACAATGTTGCAATAAAATTAAATCAATGAATCAATGTCAATTAAAAATTATAAATTGAAAATTTCACGTTTTAATTAAAATTAATCAAAATATAATCGATTAGGAATTCTGAACGTTGTCAATAACATTGAATGAAAAAATGTTGATAGAAAATTCTTAAAGTCAATCAATGTAGCGAATAAAAAAATAATCTATTCGATTTTCTGGGCCTGGCAATCAAAATCAATAAACAACTGTTAATTAAATATAATCCGTGGCAATAAATTCAAATGAAAAAATAATATTATTGAAATTGTCATTCAAAGCATTAAATTGTTATTTAAAACATTAAATATTAAAATCATTATTCAATACATTACAATTAGATATTTCCATTGTGAACCACTTTCAATAAAAAAATAATAGTATATGAATCAAAATCAATTCAGTTGTTGAACTAACCAACATTGATTCATATTTATTGCATATTAATTGAATCAATCGATTTAAATCAAATTTCTTTTTTGCAATAATTGAATTGAAATTGATTAAGAATGATTTTATTTTTAATCAAATTCAATCAATTTTCCTTTGCTGGGATATATACAGTATACACACACACACACACACACACACACACACATATATATATATTTATATATATATATATATAGATACAACACGTTCCAGACTTTGGGACCGTGACACTGCGCGTTCATTTATTCGCCATGTTGGCAACATTGGGTACAGTAGAACCTCCCAAATTTAGTCTAGGGTGATTATACGCTTCCCCAATTTGTGCTCTCAAATTTAGACTCCTCCCTCGATCGCTTTCAATCCCCATGACACAATAGCGCCCAGTTTCTTATCACTGCGCATCATTTCGAGTGTTCTTTCGTCGCCGTTTTTACACACGTTAGTGCGGGGATAACGGAACGAGAAACATGAAATGGACTAAATTTGGGAGGTTTTACTGTTTGTATTTACATATTAATATCGGTGGTTGGGAGGTGTTTCGTGTCACTTCGTGTCAGACGTTTCGGGAGTGCGCGAAGACAGAGTTCACTTTCATAATAATAAAATGATTTTAAAAAACTTACCCATTCCAATAGTTTTTTTCTCATCTTCTTCTCATTTTCAACCATTGTCAGCATATCGTGGTAAGTAGCCGTCGCAATTCCGATATCCAAGTTGTCTGGATCTAGTGACATCTTGCAGACAAGTTCGTCGTGGGAGAAGACACAGAAGCGCCGTAAATTGGAATAATGTGATATACATTCTCTTCCCACTGTCAACTGTTTTTGTTTTGCGTCGAAAACAAACGAAAATGAAATGTTATGTTGTTTATTGTATTTATAGGATTAAGTACCCCTTGCATAAAAAATCTAGATGTTTCATGAGCAAGTATTGTCCGTCAGTCAGGTGTAAATTGCACGTACAAGTAATTTTAGAATTAAACAAACTGCCAGTGAGTCAAATTATCAAAAAATGTTGAAAATCTAACCCCCGATTTTTATTCGGTGGTTTCGAAACGTTTCTGCTCATATCTAAAATTTTATTGTCTTGAGTTTCTAATCTTTTTGATCCAACGTTTAATATTCAACTTTTTCCGATTCATTTATCTGACCTTCGCAGGTCAGACGAAGAATTGAATGTATTGTTATATTAGTTATATTTACAAAAATGTACAAAAGTTACCGGCCACTTTCTACTACGAAAAAAGTTTTATTTTCATCATGTTCTTATAATAAACTCAAATAATATTTTAGATTTATTTTAATATTTTATTATATGAAATAGTTATTAGATTGCCGAAAACTAAAAATGGCGTATTTAAGATGGCGGATATACGTTGGAATAGTTGCGGGATAAAAAATGCATGTAATGTCGATGGAAGTATGTAGCGCGACATTTTGGAGTCTGTAATTGCAAATAAGACTTCTGTAAATCAACATGAGGTGAATTCAAAATGGCGACCAAGAAAAATGTTCACTTGAGCCAATATAATGGCTTTCCCGTCCTCTAAACATTAAAAAAGGGTTTACTGGGCTCCAAAAGTCGAATACTTACCCACCTAACCTCAAAACTCCAAAACAGGAACATATATATAACTCCTACGTACTTTATTTCTTATATCTCATACTAGCGCATTTCATAATAATTGAAAATCATGCGTCTTTTTTTTTTAATAAATACAAGAATGAAATTTCGATGGCCGGAAACTTTTGCACGCGCCACCACTGTACGTACAGAAACAAAACAGAAACGCCTGACAACATTCTTAAATACATGAAATTGTACAGAATAGATTTTAAACCTACCCAATCAGCAGGCGCGAAGTTTACAGCTTCGGCAAAGTTGTAACCCTGGTTGAATCCCGCGTGATATGCACGGGGGAAGGTAACGACAAATTCACCAGCGTGCTGATCTGTCCTAAATACTGGTACACCTGCAATGACAATTAAAGAAATATATGATGATTATTGAAACGGCTACACATGGACGCAATTAATTTCTGCTTTTCGAGTTTTCGCGATCCCTCCTGCGAACGTCTGGGCTTCAGTTTTTTTCTCAGTGGTAACTCCGAAATCTGTTCATATCGTGCTAAATAGGTGTGGAGCAATATAAAACATCGGGGACCGCAGGAGGGATTGACAAGGCTTCAAGTTTTTAAAAGGTATTCTACGTCTTCTTTACACTAAGAGACACCAGTAAATTACTCCCAATTGACGTCGAATTTTTTACTCTATTACTATACTTAAATTACAGTCATTTACGTATAACGATTGACCGTAATCCAACACCCAACGTATTTAACTCGTAAGCGTAACGAAATTATTTTTGAGAAGAAATATGACACATAGAGCTACGTTGGTCTTGACTTATGTCTTATATCTTATCAATTTTATAGAAAGAGGCTGCCACTGACTTTTTTGTTGGAAATTTTGTCCTTTAAAAAAAAGTTTGTGTAACATTTTGGTAAATCATGCACCGTTTCTGATAGGGAAATGTAAGTGTGAAAAACGTAACAATTTTGAAGCAACTTTTTTAGCATGTATGGATAATTTGACAACCTAAAAATTCTCAACACATGTGCTCATAACAAAATCTATCGAGATCAGCGAGATGCGTTGAAAAGATTTTCTTTTTTCAACGTCTTGGATTTTTAATATCAATTTTTTCATTAGTACATAGTTGCTGTCGCTTTTGGAGAAACTTACTACTGGTCGCCGCGGGTGGGGGAACACGTCCTCCCTCTTATGGCGGAGTCCCATGGACGCGGATCTGCGGAAACGCTGAAAGGGCGGAAAACTGAACGACCAATCAGAGATGTTCCGCAAATTTCGTTGCGCAAAAATAATTTCCTTATGTCCCATGGACGCGGATTTGCGGACGC
>JAPYZR010003559.1:0-23589 GCA_030522945.1 Trichopria nigra
AAAAGAAAGTTATTGGTATCCTGGCTTCTCTACCAAGCAAACACAAAGGTAACAGCTATATAACGAACATGTAACAAGTAAAGTAACAAGTACTAAAGGTGTTCGCAATGATACTATATAAGAATGCTTGAAAAAATGTTGCATTTTCAAAAATAAGAGAGTAACATTATTTTTTTGAACTGGAATTCGTGTCTTCGGCATCGTAATGTTTTGTTCGTGGCGTGTTCAATTTTAAGGAAAAATACTGACATATTTGCACCAGTGACCCGGGAACAGTAGTCTAGTATGCGATGGTGGGTAGGAATTGGCAGCTGGCCAAGTCTCCTTGGCACTAGGTCTTGTCGTTTTGACATTTCAATCGACTTGTTTTAGAGCGTGAATTATCATTAGTCATTTTGCGAATACGTAAAAACTTTATCTTCGATACGCACCACTCTGTTTATCGACGTCAATCACCGATGGGGGAACTCGTGGTATTCGCTTCTCTGGGATGGCGGACGTTTCTTACAAAATAAATTTCTTCGAGCAAATTGGAGTCTCGAAATTTACATAATGCCGTTACAAATAGGTTCGTCCTACGTATCGGTGTTTATTCGAGGAACTGGAAGGGTTTTGTGCAAAGTTTACATGTGGATGTGAATATATAGATAGATTTTTCTTATGTAATTGGGTTTTATATCGAAAGCGTTGATTGATTGATCGATCATAATTAGCAATCAAGAGTTGCGTATAGATCGAATCCATACGTAGGATCGGTGGAGCAAATTATAAGCCTCGATAAAATGTGAATACATTGTAGCCTAGCACGCTACGGTTGAGGGTTTTTCACATGATAATTACAATCGATCTAGCTATCAATCAATCTTCTCCTTTTGGTCCTTTTCGATCACTATCTGGAAGTATTCCGGTAACATTCGAGAGCAGCATATACCGGGTGTTGTGTAAGCTACCACAAGTTCTGGAATTCGATTCAGATCTATATACGAAGGTCAAAATCACATGTTTCTTCCCGTGAAGCCGACGGAACGTTTTCGAAAAGTAGCGTTTCTAATGCAGCTGCGCTGCAACGTAACGGGCAACTTTTAACCAAATTTCGTATCAATCATTAAAGAATATCGACAAGACCATGGGAAGCCGGGTAAGCAAAAAACACAAGACGGAGCGTCACGAAGGATTCGACCTTCACCTTCGAAATCGAGAATTTGCCTCAGAAGTTGCTGCGGAACAGAACGAGACGATTCCCGAGAGAAAGGGAGAGAGGGAGAACGAATTATATCGATACATTGCGTGACCGCGCGTTTATTATATACAAGTTTCCGAAATCTCGAATGCTCGCTCCCTCTCTCGCAGCTGCTGGACCGTGTTGACGCTGATACCGATGCTGATGTTGTATCTCCGGCATACGTGTATAATAACGGCGCTTCTTTCTTTTATTTCGTAAGGCTACAAAGCGATCTTGGAGCGGCCCCGATAATTGGATTAATTATATGTGCCCTGTAATCTCGAAATAGCACAAGAGGGCGAACTAGCGAGTGAGAATTCTGTATTCACCGAACTCCGGAGCATGACTTTTTTCATAGTTGATGGCGCGTCTTATTCTTCATGATTCCTGGTAACTGAAGAAACTTGCGCTATATTCTTAATGAAATGTAAGAAATGTTGCGACCCATTCTGGATTAACATCGGAAGTAATCGATTTTTTTGGTGTATATACCCAGGAATGGTCACTCTAAAGCTTCATGGCAGTGTACCGTTACTTGAGGGTGAAAGTATACTTTATTAGGACCAGGTTAATTACATTTTATACCAGGTTTAATCAGTGATGCTGTTCACCCTCCCATGCAGGATGACCAGCTTGATGAAGCCGGGAGATACATTTTAAATAGGAATGCAGTTTTGCCAAAATCTGGTCAACCTGGTGGAACCAATTGGCCAACTCTCGGGCAAACCGTAGTATTAGCGACATGGATTCTAAAGTGTTCAGATCTGTCAAGATCTTCTCCACCATCTAATCTGTAACCATAACTTTCGTAGGTGCAACCAACTGCTGTAGAATTTTTTAAAAACTGCCCCCTACATATATGGGTGCAAAGAAAAAGAATTGCAGTTCCCCACGTATAGGCGCATTATTAAATAGATCCTCAAACGCGGTTCAACATTTTTCATTCTTTCGATCCACGAACGATGATTCTACGAAAGGCTATAATAAACCTTTCTTAACATGTGTTTCGGACAATGGGAGAGCCGTAATGTTGTAAATCAACCAATTCATTTTATACGCCGAAGTGACTGAAGCAGCAACTCCATCGGCTTTAGTGCCTTCAGGTAAAAACACGTGTCGGATGGACGCGTCTTAGGCCAATCGAAGTTCATAAAATCCAAGATACGTTTACGATTCGTGCTTCAGCGCAGTTAACACATGATTTTGCTAACAATATCTACCGAAAATATCGGCAATAATTTGGGGGCATTCGAGGAAAGATGAAACAACCCGTCAAATTCTCTTGCGAATCGCGTCAGTATTATTTACGACGCTAACGCGGAATTGAATCCGTCGAATCGTTATCGTATTACGTCCTTTGCGGACGGCCGGATTGGTTTACAGCTGCTTCAAAGACAAACGTAACGTACAATGTTTCTAATTCATTTCTGCGAGTTCGAAGGTGCACTTACGTCTCTGGTGCGTTTACTCGTCTTCGGTCTGGGCCATCCCCTTGCCCCGCGCCACGCCGTGGACATACGTGGATCGTATTATACCGGTAGTTAGTGCTATTTCGCGAGTTGAGTTTGACGAGTTTACGAGCCGATTCTACGAGGGTCGAATGCACGGACGGACGGCCAGACGGATGGCTCGCATATCGCGCGGCCCAGGCTCGTTGATTTATGCCCGACGTTACCTCTGCCAATGGATTTACATCCCGATATTTATTATTCGGAATATTATCGCGCGCGTTTATTGCGTTAGTCAAAATGCCTCTTATACTCGCTGCGTCTTTTATAGGCGTGTATCGGGTAGGTGTATTTAAGTAGGGGGGGTTCGCGTCGGTGCGAGCACGCACACTCAGGCGTGCCCTCATCGCTGCGCCAGGACGCGAGGTCCGTCACGCCTCGCGACGTGAAAACGCGAAACTTTAAAACCTTCGGCATCCACAGGCGAATGCAGCACAACTGGTATCGCGCTCATGCGGATGTGCGTGCGCGCGCGTCTCCGCGTGTGGTGTGCGTGCGCGTAGCATAGCTGTACACGTACATAGGCACCAATGCGTTACGCGTCATGTGCCGGAGACCGCCCATATATTTCTCCTGACGTTAATTGCAATGTCGATACGAAGATTAGTCGCGGATCGTAGTCAGGGTGACTAAGCAACGAAATTCGAATTACGAACGACATTTTTTCGGATTGCGCGAACAGGGTGGCTTCGATGAAGACGCGCGTCCCGTGCGGGGCTGGTACCGGCAGGTATAAAGTCGGAATCAAACCCTTGTTTATGATCGTCTCGGAATTCCTCAAGTCTTCGGCGTTGACCGGTCAGTATGCGATTGTTTGACTTTGCCGGCTGCAGCCTCCACGTCATAAAATGATGACGAAAGTTAACATTTTCATTCATTGTATGACTTTTCTTATTTATGGGACTACCCTCTTTCTTACCTGGACGACCTATCTAAAAATCAGAAGACATCAGATGATTTTTTTCAGGACTTTTCGAAACGATGCATCATTGAATTAAATAAAGAATTTGGTAGAAGCTATAATTCATAATATGGTCTAGACTTTTTTATTTTTCGTTAGTGGCCTTCATAGGAAAGAAGTCCTGTAATCTCGAAATGACAGCATCTTATATGACGCTTCCAATATGTGACGCGCAATTCTATGAATTACAACCGGGGTTGCAAGATGGGCAAAGTGGAGATGTAAATTTAAATGTAAATTGGACGACTTGGCGCACAAATCTAGCACATCTGAATACAACAATTCTTACGCCTTATTATAGAGAATCCTAAATGAGGGACACAAAGGAAGAGATTCTGCGAGTAGTTTCTTAATATTTTCGTGCAGAAAATAATACATTGTTTTTCGTATCAAACTACCACGGTGAACGTTTAACTCGACCAATCTTCGGCAATTATCCGCTTTCGTCGGAAACCTCATTCCCATACAGTCATTCAAAGATCGCGCTCGAATCGACAATCGCAAATATTTTTTGCTCGAATCAGATATACGACAACGTTTGCGCGCACGTAGACGGACATCGGAGGCGTTCGAGTTTCATGTTACCGTCATCAAGTAATTATGCAGATAGAGTTTCAATGATCGCGTCCTTCCGCGAATATTTTCGAAAACGCTCTCGGCTCAGATTTGGGGCGGTCTCCATTATCGCTTATTAAATCCAAGTTTCACCGATAAACGCACGAGGGAGTGAAGAACGGGGGATGGCGCGCTGAATTTCGCATGCTAGCTCGTCTGATAGACACAGTGGCAATTCGGTCGCGAAGAGCCGAACCTGATTATTCATTCAGGGAGCCATTGGTGAGCCACCGTCTCGGCTCCCGTTCTTCTTCATCGAGACATGCGATCGTCCCCGGCTCTTCTTCCCCGACCTTGGATCACGCTACGCGTGCTTTCCCTTCTCGCTAGGATGGATGACCAGACCAGAATTCTTCATTCGAAATCCACACACGTGTCCCACGGCGTGACGACGGAAACCCACGCGCCCGTGTACGTATATGCACACCTTGTGGAGTTCGCGGACGCCCGCACAGATCAGACGGGGTGGTTTACTTGACGATCGTCTCTTCCAGACTCCGGATCGCTCTTGCGTGCGATTTAATAATCGGCGGACGGAACAGAACACCGATTCTTGGGTAGTGTTCACTCTCTTATACAATGTATGGCTATGCTAATGAGCCAAGTAGGTCCCAATGGTCTCGGTCTTGTCAGGTATAATTACAACTGATGATTACAATGGTCATGATTTTGCAGAATCGGATACGTTCGGCTTCTTTTGATGTCGACACTACCGGTTCCGGTTGTTGAGAGATACACTATCGCCACGAAGAGTAAAAAATTGTACGTTTTAGTATTCCACTTTGAAGTGGGTCAGTACTGCACGGATGCGCGTCTTTACTTCCTGGTCGATAGAATTGCGCAAAAAGAATTCTTCAAAATATAAAAGTTTAATTGGTTCAATTGGTTAAGTCCAACCAATTGAAATATTCGGATGCTTTCGTCGAACATTGATAAAACCAGGTTTTGATAGCTGAATTTATGTACCCTTATAAACTGTGTCTGATATGACCGACACTGAAAGATCAATGTCGAAAATATTTGAAGGCCATTGATGTTATCAGTTCTCATGTTATGATGCACTTTCCGATAGCGTGGGTCCATTTGAATCGCCAGTATTCCGAACTCTTCCGATAGTGTTATCTAGTATTCCTTTGTTATTATCGGTTAGAGTCCAGGGATCTGATGAAGATAGAAGGGTTCCGCTAAGTACATCGCACCGAGAGGTATTCATAAAAAATGCTGCACTTATCTCTGTAGATCAATAAGTTGATTATTCATGTCCATCACTTTTAAGTGACTCTTAACCGAAATGTTAATGAGCATTCATCAGTGTCTTTGTGAAGTTCAAGACATGCACAGGAAACGCCGGAGGGAAATGTATGAAAACGAAATCCAGGTACTCAGCTGCAGGTTGTAATTAATTTATTTAATTGCTATAAAACAGCCGTGAAAGGTAGAATAAAATCATCAAATACCACGGCAAGAAAATAATTGCGCGATGCGTGTAATTACAGCTAATTACTTGGGCATTATGGGATTAAACCTACATGTGCACGTAACGGCAAATTACGAGCTACACGGAAAGTGATCGATTTATCAATAACATTAGTGCTTAGTTGCTCCGAGTGCTTTCATTTCGTGAAAACTCTACAGTCCATAAAATAGAATGTATACTTATCGCAAAGAAATGAATTCGCTCCCGAAGCCGCGAAACATTTATGCCTTTTTGTCCTAATCAACGCGAGGGTGGGGATAAATAGCGCCGCAGCTAGCGGGGCGCAGAATAGAAGCTGCACCCACGTCGAAGAGATTCAAATTGTTTTTCTGAATCGTTCCCTTAATGATACGTTTCCCGACTGCCAGATTTTAATAATCCGTTGGCGTGCCCTCACCTACATAGACGCCGTGATTACAATACGGTCGGATTGCGTGGGCACGCGACGCACCGGTCTGCCCGACCTGCAACAACCAGAAACGATATACCGACTTTCGTGAAAAAAAATATCGAAAATGTAGACGCGAAACGTTTTTTGTCGGTACTTCGGTGAATGCAAAAACATAGGCATAAGTTTTTTTGCATTTTTTTTCAAACACGTCGAGGTCGCCAGTAGTCTTGGTTGCTGGCGTCTACCGTACGCCTGATGTGGCTGCTCCCTTTTTCAGGGCTACACTAAAGGAACGTGACTCCTCCAATCGGGACATTTTGCTCATACATTCATTCGCACATGAATTATTTAGTCGATTGAAATTAATAATCGATAATGTTATACTGAATTCGATATCGGGGTATTTTGGAATATCGACATTAATATAAAATGAAAATCGTAGTTGCGAGGATGGGAGTGCGCATTATGAATTTCACGTAAACGTCTGTTTATGTAACGGCAGTCATTTTTACGATTTGGGTTGACAGGCGCTTGAAACAATATTAGTGAACGTTTTGATATCTAGTTGAGGAATCAACGAAGCAGCTGTTTCCTTCTTTCCGGAAAATACAAACATGCCAATGTGGAATTTACGCGGTCGATCTCCCGGCCCCGAGATATTCTTGATAAAGCGCCTTAATCGCTGTACTCCCGAGACCCGGCCACACGGACGGGCAGGAAAATAAAGATAGCCGACATTAGGGTCTCCGGAACCCTCGAAAAACAAATCGTTGACGCGCCACGGTATAGGAAAATTTGAGAAAGGCACTTGGTTCAGGCAGAATATTAAAGATCGTACCATTTCGCACCCTTCGATGGAGAAACGGTCAGATGAGTCATTTATTTTCTTGTGCTTCATTAACCACCAGCCTGATTTCTCTCAGTAGGAATTCGAGTGTCCATTTTTCCCTAACGGCTGACTGGGCGTTGCTAAAAACTATGTCGTTTAATCGTCGACGACGAGAATTTCGACAAGGTCCATCATATTGGACTTGGCCGCATGCAAATTTGTTTACCGAATATTTCATCCGACACGTCGCGTCGCCCGCCTGCCAGTACACGTGTACAACGCCCATGTTTATCGAACATTTCCACCGATAGAGTCAATATTCTCGAATCGACTAAAATCCAGGGCGATTCTTCTTCGCCGGTTCATTAATCATCCCAGGAACGTTTATTAATAAAATACACGAATATAACGGACCGGTGATTCTATTTTCGCGCCGTTTCTAGATCGAGCGATATCCGTCCTACGTCTCGGATTCGAACGAAGCGGTCCATCATTCTGGCAGCGAGTCAGACGTCCGTCAACTCTAGCAGGAGTGGCCACCAATTCGATCCTCATCTCTCGTTTCAAGATTCGCGGATTTTTCCGGCCTATCGTATTTTTCTTCCTAGGACGTAAGAAAACTTTCGGGCCATTAAAAAAACACAGACAGTTCGGTCGATTTTTACATGACACGGGGAAAGGTCGAAAAGTTATTAATAACGAGTGCCTCCGATTCCCGCTTCATTTTCGAGTCTCATTCATTTCCGGTAAAATTGAGTGAACGATTTACTAAAAAAAAAAAAAGAAGCTTTGGAAAAACATTTTAAAATAAAATGATAAAACCGTCGCTTATTTTGATGGCGGGCTCCATCTTACAAAAATGTAACGGATGTATTTGTAGGCAGCAATAAAAGTTGTCTACCGGCGGTTCATATTATGCTTCACGAAGCATTAATAAGCATTATGCCTCGAACGCATAATTCGTCATGCTCCGTAGCACTGGTCTTCGGGGGTGGATGGACATGTTTTCGGACGTCTCTTCGCCTCTAGCCGAAGAAAATCCCGTTAAGGGTTTACACCGGTATTATAAATCGACCGGGGGATGCAAGGGGGGGGGGGGATTATTGTTTCGTGGAACCTCGTGTTTCGCGGAAGGAAATGCCAAGGTCGTCCTGCCAAAGGATCTGGATGCGACAGCGGGACGCCCGAATGTGCAACAGGAAAGAGAGAGACGGAAGGAATCCGTGAAAAGGGACGGGAAGCGGTGCATGGTGTGGGAGGGGGAAGATCCGATCATGTGGCTTGCAGATGCCGGCATCTCGGCATCGAGAATTTTCCAAAACCCGAGCTTTTCCGTTTACTGTGCAATATTACAAGCAGTGTTGCCATGGTCAAGGTCAGATGTTGGTCATCCATCGAACGAAAAAAAAAAAAACAAAGTGCAGAAGCTCGAAGATGCACAGAAACAAAACCGACACGAACGTGGCTTTAAGATGGTCAAACAAGAATGGAAAGATTTCGATATTAAATACATATTAAATGTACTTGGATTTTTAATAAACAGTATAATTATTATTTAATAAATTATTGAATAACTCAAAGCCATTAAAGTGACTTCCGGTCCTCTAAAGGTTAAATCACATTTTTAATATAAATTTAAATTATATCAATTAAGACTTACTTTCTATAACTTAATTAAATTTTCTTACTTATTTAATTAAGTTCTTTTAATCGATTTTTTTTTAAATTTGACAATTGTAAAAAAGCGCCATTATAACCGTTTAAAAAGTAAATTCGGTGCGGAATTTCGCCAAAATCGTAACGCGAGCTTCAGAAGTGCTGATTAGTGCCAAATGTTTTTTTACGGGCGTTATTCTCTCGTTCGTAAACATCTCTTTGATTCACACGAAGCAGCCAACGGCGGGCAGATCATAGTTCTAAGCTCCGTTGCTCATAGCTGAAGCACGGACCAGACGCAAGGCCTCTAACGCTCACTTACGACTGATTTACGAGGCTTCGTAAGCGTTGACGCGTTCCGGCATGTGAAGCGAGATTCGATCGTAAAATTAAAATAAGAACTGGCCCGCGTATCGCTGAATTCTCCGTCGCTCTTCGAAATGCCATGATGTTAATTGTGCAGGAGCGGTACATAGGCGACTTTTCGATATTTCCTAGCCAAAGAAAGCCGTGGGCGGTCCCTATAAGTCGTAAAAATCACGAATTTGAGAAGGTAAATAAGATATATCGAGGGGAAATATCTGGACTTTTCGAACGCCTGGTCAGGTTAATCGTCTATCGACTGATGGTCGAGAAGGGCGGAAAAGTTGCGTTTTCGGCTCGAGGAAAAAAACTGGCAAAATATAGGGAAATACAATTATATCGGTAAAGGATCGTCATTTTATTATTTAAAATAAATCCATTATAGTACGAGGTCTAAATTACTCACGGGAATTGCATTGCGAGATAATCGATTCTGGTATTTTGTCCAACATCGATTATCCGCCGAACGATTTGTTCTAGTTTTACTAACTGGTTTTCCGCCGTAGATAAGTGATATAGGGGATGGAAGCTATCCGGCCCTTCCTCCCGATCCTCGCTTAGGCGTACCAGATCGTATCTATTTTTTTGCAAAATTATCTGATCGCTATTGCACATTTAGTCGAGTAAATTGCGATCCAATTTATAATCTAATTATTATAATTTAAAAACGAACGGATGAATTGGACGTAATTACATTGTTGACTACGTTTGCTGTCGTCTATTCTGTAAATGAGTGAAATTAGCTCCAAACGAGTGATTGTAGTCACTTGTGTGATTTTTAACCGTATTTTAAGAAGCTACATTTAATTGATTTTAATTTTTACTGGCTAATTAACTATTTACCACCTTTTTCTGTCGAGTTAATTTGCATTTAGATATTGAATATTAAACAAGCAGCTCTTGCCTATTAATGTATTAATTTTCTAGAAATGATAATCAAATTTTAAACGTCCATTGAATATTTAATTTGCCATTTTGAATATTACAAAAATTGTGCACAGTAATTTAGTGATTCATTTCGATTTTATACGTCACTTCGTCCATTGCACGACATAAAGTCGCATAATCAAATGTCTATACATTTCAACAATTGGTCGTTTTTCTGCGCAGCCGAGAAAGCCCATAAATCTTTGGTGGGGGCGATTAGAAAATGATACAGAATCTTGGAATTCAAGTTGCACATTCAAGTTCTTCGCTCGACCTATTTGCTTTGCTAATTTGTGAATTCCCACTTGGGTGTCGCAAGCGTTAGGAAATTAATGGACCATAAAATCACGTAATATATTCTCCTACTACTCGCCTCTGGCGGACTTCCATAACATTACAATTTTCTATTTTCCCCGTACCCGATAAGATTCCCCTTTATATATCGGGCGACGCGTCGTTAACTATTGAGGTGGGTATGTGGCTAAAATGTATTATGCGCAAGTGGAACTCTATTTTTTATCGGTATTCCAGAATTAGGTCGCACGACAATAGACAATAGGAATCACAAATCGAATTGAACTGACTTGGAATTCCTTGAACGCTGATGGCGGGTTTTGATAAAAGATCAGTTTTGTTTGCTTTTGAACCTCGCATGAAATTGAAAATGTGTGAATCAACACTTATATGGACGGGAGACTTTATTACACGGATCGTGAGAGTAAACCGATGTATTTATAATGAACCGCCATATGGCCGCGAATTTCAATGAAGTTTGTGCACACGGAACCCAGGGCGATAAAGGAACACCATCGCTACATACGACGAACAAGGAAAGACGAGACACGGGTCGTGTTTACTTCGAGCCAAGAACTCTCTTCGACCATGTTCCAGGAAGTCGGATTCCTGGAAATGGCCATTTGAATCCGTTAAATAGATTTGTAGATATTTGTTTTTCCTCGTAGAACCATCCGATTTTAATATTCGGAATAACAAACATTCGTCAAAAGATTTCTGCAAATGGGCTTAGTTCTATAGGCACGAAAATTTTATCACGTTTAATTAATATTACTGAATTTAACGCAGCGGTATTTAAAAATATGCGCTTCCTCAGGATTCGAGATTGAAAGCCGTTAGTTCCACGTGCCGGCTATTTATAACTGACCGATACATTGTTTGTTACTTCAGATATGATACACTTTTTGCTTGCTGGCTATTGTTACTATTAAATCCGCATGGTGGCGATAGTGGGCAGATGTCCAAATCTGTCGATTTCCAAATCGGTCCTATATTTTCTATGAGGGGCACGAATACCTCGAAAGACGGGGAGCATCCCATTGAAATAAAAGGACGCAACATTCACATGACAATCTGATTTTGATCACGTGTCAATCTGTCGATGCCCCCGGGAAGATCTAAGCCTTGACAATTATGTGTTTCGAGTCGACCCTGTTTTCAGTAATTCAATATCGAATTAGAACCGTCTTTGATGATCATCGGTTTCTTCGGAAATTCAGATTCGAAGACTTTCTTCTTCATCGAACAAAGATATTATTTGTACGGCAATCTATGCAAAGACGGTTAGAATAATACTGCTGAAACCTCATGCAGGAAATTTCAAAATTTTTTTAAGGGGAAAAAGAATGTTATGCTAAGGATGAATAAAAATCAAGAACTTTTTTTTTTTAATCAACATTTCCGTTAATTTCGATGTTACGAGCTTGGCCCGTCAGTCATCAGAGAAGTTTTCCGGGGAAAGTCCCCGGGATCAGGGGACTGCGTGAATCTGCGCTGGATCAAAACGTATTTCTGCCCTTCCACGAAATTATCGAAAACGCTCAGTTCGGATAATTGCGGGAGATCAGTCACGGAGCTATGAAATCGGTTTTAGTCTAAAATCGTGTGACGGACGGACAGCTGGCCGTCATTAAAACCCCATTAGCAAGGGCTCCCCCGTCATTCGTCCGCAAGACAGAGCCGCCGAGTTCTAACAATATCCTCTACCACCCACACTATTAATGTTAGTCCATGCCGCGAGCACATACTTAGATTCCGGACACCGCCGTCATCGCGACGAGGATTCGGCGTTTCCGAGATTATTATTATTCGCGCCGTTTACACTTCCTGCACCCTTATTTTCACCTTCACCTGGAAATTGTTTTAGGCGCTGTGATCTTTCAACTGGAAAATTTTCAAGTTGAGAAAAACCAAGTCGTTGTCGTTGTACTCAAAAGGGTTTTGGAAATCATGTTACGCCAGACAACTTTGACGTTCTTCATAAGCTTGATACGAATAATAACTCATCGTCATCAACAAAGAAAACCCATTTGCACAGAAGATAAATTTACTTTAGGCCCACTAATGAATAATAGCTCGAGCTAGAACTTATTTCCACAAATTTCGTACCTTTGTTATTTTCGACTTTCCCGTAACATTATTCTTGGTGTTTTTTGATAAGAGCATATATTGTAAGGAACTTATTTGCAATGTGTGGAAATCATTTCCCACATCGTCAATGAATCAATCCTTATTGTTTCAGAATCATTTTTCAATTCCCAATTTTGTTGCAGTTTGAGACCCACCATGGTTTGGAATGTGGACATTTGGTGAAAATCTAATTTCTCGCGAATTTTTCGTGGTTCGAATACGTGATGGAGAACATCAACTGTTTGCGCAATCATTCGTATGGTTCGTTTTGACAAACTAAGCCCCCTAATAAAATCCTTGACGGGAGTGGAGGGGGATCGCGAGAGCAGCATCGCATGCGACAACGAAAGAAAGACCATGGTACGGAAATAACGCGCGTCGTCTTAACCTCTCTCGCGGTAGCAGCGTGTTTTGGCTTTGTAGCGGCAGATCAAACTCGACGGGTCATTAATTAAATCTGGCGTTGCGGTCGCTTTTCCCCCCACCCCGCTCGATTCCTCTACCTTCTTTCCGTATACCCTTGATTTTCCTGCATCGTCGCGTACCCGTAAGCGACGATGAGCTATAAATAAGTCCTGCCCAAAGACGTAGGGCGCGCGATTCTTTTCCCCGAATTTGATCTTCTTCTCGCATCACGTAGGTCCGATTCTCTTAGCGTTTGCCGCTTTTATCTTGCACGCAGGCTTTCTCTCGGCGAAATCCCAACACGTTTTGCTCTATTCATACAAAGTTGGCGCTGATACCGGATGCTAATTGCCCGGCTATGCTCCTTTGTCGTTGTCGTCGACACCTTTTCAGGGGAGAGCTTTCGCTCGATGTACCACTAAGTCCGGTTACATCAATCTTCGGCTCGGAGAGTTGAATGAAAGACGCATTTCTAGCAATTCTAAACGTTCTCTTTATATTTCGCCATTGTTTGTCCCAATTCCTAATTGCAGAGTTTTACTCTTTTCCGTACATTGTATTGCGGCCAAGACTAGTCTGCACACAATCCACAAAGTTGCAATTCTTTAGGTGCCCTATATATCCCGCTAAACTGGCATCAGTGGATATATCCTGGACATATCCTTAGGTAGAGAATAACAACGTATAATCTAATAATTTTGTCAAATGATTTATTATAAATACTACAAATCAAGGGGCAAATAAACATATATCACGGTAAATAACTGCCAGAGACTCATAGCTTCATAAATTATGTCGTGAAGATGAAATAATACCGAGCTGTCTTAATGAATTATAAAATGGATGCGCCAAGCTTTAATTTTGTGACTTTTGATACACTTGAAAGATGGAGACAGAGCACGAGCGATGGCGTGCCCAGCGAGGTGCTCGTCAGAACCTTGGCAAATGGCGCCAATCCGATCAAAATCAGGCTGGCGTCAAGGGAAAGGCGTGAGTTGTCAGTCTGATGAGAGAAAAATGCCATGGTTTTATAGATTGGCTCTTGGAAAAGCCCCATGCAGAGGGAACCATCAGACCGTTGCATAAGATCGAATCTATAAAAATAAATCGTCTTTCGGTCGATCCCGAATCTGGCAGACACGTGAAAGAAGAAAATCGAGCATCTGGCAGGGACTTTAGGTATATATATATATAAAAATCCTCGAAGTAAATTGTCGAGGCAGGTCTCGCATGTATCTGTAAACTGACAAAAAGGGAACTCGTTATTAATGGTCATTTTAATATACTCAAACAAAATCTCGTCTCTACGGACAATTGAAGAGTCGAGCATCTCGATAAGGAAATATCAGAAATTGTGTACGGTGTATCGGACACGCACGAGCGGGCATTGTTCGAGATTTCGATCGATCGAGACGCGAAGCGTTCTCTCGGGTTGAACGTAAGTACGCGCCCGGATAAAATATTATAGCGAGCAATGAATTTATAACTGCCAAGATGACCTCCTCGGTGTATCAATCAGCGTACCGTTAAATAGGATCAGCGCTCGCTGATGGGTTGATACTGGGCAATCTCTCCATCTAAATCGAGGGACTCGCCTAAACGATCGCGATTCATCGGGCAGCTCGATTCTCCTCCGTCGGCTGAATCTAGATTCTCCGGACGTCGCAGAAGGGTTGATACCGACGATCGGTCCGTAACGACATCTACGTGGGAACTCCGCGGGGGTCCCGCCGGAACTCTCGTCCTTTACGCTCGTCAATTTTGCAGCCCTGCGAAGACGATCAGTCAATGAATTACGACCTGGCTCCGTGTCGATTCTTTAAGCGCATTCCATTCTGATAATAATGCGAAGGAATTGTTTTGCTGGGTGATTTCTTCTCAGTTGTTAAATGGGCCGCTGTCTTTTTATTATTTCTTAAAAATTCCACTCGATTCCTCGTAGGAATATTTACGAAGAGGCAAAATCTACTTCCGGATTATAGGATGACTCCTACATATTTTATAACATCCACGACACTGGCGGAGTAGATTGACGAAGTAAATAAACAGTTTACTAGCACCGCCACTACATGGCATCTATTTATGAATGTACAGCGGTATGCGCAACGTTGCCGAAGATACGAAGGGAGCTACGGTGGCGTTGGCGATGGTGGGACGCTGCATGACACTGATGGGCAAACATTCCAATTTTTTTCTTCTCTTTAACATTTTATTTTGTTTTTCTTACTTCTTGGGCTTCATCCTTTTCTAGCTCTCTTCTCCCCGCCCTCTCTCTCTTTCTCTCCCTCTCTTTTTCACGCTTCTTATACTTTTCCTCTGCTTCCTTCCCTTTTCGTCAGACCGTAACTTACTTCTTTCGGGGGAAAAAGTCACATTCGCACTCGCGGACACTTCGAACAAATTTACGCGCGAATTTAACGGGCCGACACTTTAGCGCGTCGCGATTTCATTATGTTAATCGTCGCCTGGAAGCATCAGTTTAGCTGTTTTGTTTGATGTTTCGGGGACGTTGGATGCGTGCCCTCGGATTTTTAATGGGATGTTTTCGTTACTTTGACAGGTTTTGAGAAATATGTCAGGCGGAGTAACTATATGTTCCTCGGGCATGACGAAAGTGATGGATTAACATTGTTGCTCCTCGCTGTTTGTGCGTTTCAAGCCGAATTTTCGTGAATTTATAAGAAATGCGATTTTTGAATTTCGTGATTTATACCGAGTTAATTTTCCGGTAATTACTGTTGCCGCAAGAATCCTTTTTTCATTGCATGAAAGCATTAAAAACCAACTTTCAAACATAATTGTTCCGTGCTCTCGAACAGTTATTGTACGTGTCGCGTGCGATGGTTACAATAGTTGACCAATGCAGGATTCAACAATAAACCCGTTGACAATTAAGCGAATTGGAGTTGCGAAACGTCGGTTAATGCACGTATATTTTACACAATCGCCCTCCCAACAGAAATAAGTAAACTGCAAAAATCATTTAATAACAGTTTCTTTTTCATTTTTCAAATCACGTGGACACGTACGTGTTATCATACAGATGAATGAAGTTATAGTGCATCATCATGAGAAAAGTGACCTGCGAAAAGCATTCGAAGCAGTTACTTCGGAAAGAAGCGAAAATTTTTCATCGAAGAGGTATCACTCCTAAAATCTGTTCAAATCTCTATATTTGTTTCGCTCGTTCCTTGGCTGTCCTTTACTGGATCCCCCTTCGCTCTTCTCCCTGGATCTTCGGAAACAGCTGTATACAGGAACGACGGAAAGCGAAGACCCCCGACGGTCCACGGGCCTCCGTAGCACTTCGTCATCTATAGACGTCCGTGAGCAACCGAGTAGTCACGGGCGTAGGCGCCATAGTGATTTGTGAGACGAATCCGTCCATTCTTCCGAGCGCTTAACGGTTTCAGCGAAGCTATGATCAAAGGCGGCCGTCCAAATCTCGGATTTCAATGAATTTTCCTATTTGCGCATCGTGGCCAGCAGAGATTGATGAAAACGCTTTTATTGCGAGAGAGAGTTTTGATGAAAACATCTCTTCGGTGGCGTATGCGTGTGCATGGTCCTCGTTCGAGAGTGAAAAATGACTTGTGATATTTCAAGTGTAGGCGAGGCTAATCCGGAAGTACAAAGATACAACGTTCGAGAGCGTTAAATTCAGATAGAGAAACTCATTGTTCGGGAGCTGCTATTTAAACGGTCGTTAAATACGTATTTTTTTGGGTATTTTCTGAATGATTAATAGTCGATTAGGGTTGATTACGGTCGAGAAATCCTAAACGGGAAAACAGCATCTGGAATGATATTCACGCGCACTGCTAATACGAAGATCATTGTTGAATTTCCCCAACAGTTTTTATGACGACTGAATGGTATTTTGTTTGAATGTAAACTAACAATTCACTATAGTGCGCTGGACTCAGGTGAAATGTACATGTTATTATAGGCATAAATTTTGTAAATTCTTGGATTAGCCAGTAGCAAGATAGATTAATCTACATATTATTTCACCTCGACAACACTAGTCGACAATGAGTCATCTGTCACTTTATTCGTAATAAGAATGCACTGGAGTAAATGTGTAAAAATGTTTTTCTTTTATCATAAGGAAAAAAAAACGCGAGGAAAAGCAAAGGTCATGCTTAAAATCCGAATACGGGTAAAAATATAATGTCAGAGTCGTAAAGTATTGTTGTCGATCGTTAAGTGCTAAGGTTAGCCCATTCTTTATCCGCGTACAATATTAGGCACAATTTTCTAAGTTGTAGTGATACGCTATTCTTCTTTTTGTTCTATTATTCTCGATTTTTAAAGAAACTGTTTCGTACAGTAGCAGCAGAGAGCGAGCGAGAGAGAGAGAGAGAGAGAGAGAGGGAGAGAGAGAGAAAGAAGAACCGCGCCTACTTGTTTGTGTAGAGACGACACCAACCAAGGTTACCTGTTACTCTCAATCAGGGTGGCTTCTGGCATTGGCTCGTGCTAACAATAAGTCATCCGGGGGTCCCCAAACCTGCTTTCCCTTTTCTATTGATTTATTCGGCTCATCCCCTGCCCCCTTAATAATATTCATAGAGATCAAGTGACTCGACGTTTTTTTCTCTCAGCGTCCCACTTGCTCCACATGATCGAGATCGAGATTTAATTCCACGTCATTCGAACGCGTTCTTATGCTGAACGCGTGTGGTTTCGTATTCGCGAAGACGGGCTCGTTGCCTTTCTCGTTCTCGGTTTCCGAACGGCTTAATATTAACACCTACATTCGCCCGACACCCTCGAGTGTAGAACAATAGTTCGCCCGGATGTTGCCACCCGTCTCGGCCCGTAATTATTATAATAAGGCGAGATACAAGCAGCCGTTCCGAGAAACTTCGAGCTTTGGCACTGACGACGATGTCTCGGCAAAACGAGCTCTTATTTAACGTAATTATTATTTTTTTTCCTTTGATATGTGAATAAATTTTGAATGAATCAATTTAGAAAGTTCTGGATAAAAAGGCGCCAACGTTAACTCGATAATACTTAACCTGAGGATGGTTGACACTCGAAAACAGCGTTTTCCCCAAACGCTGGGCTGGGTGTGGTTAAGAAAACAACGTCAGTATTTTCACACGTGTTTAAAACGCCGACATGAGGCTTTTCATTATTTTCCGGTTGTTTTTTGACCTACCACAAGCAAGCGCTACTGCTGCCTCTAATGTATTGGATGTCTTTATTATGTTTATCCTCTTTCATGATTTAATCCTTATAACGATTATCATGACGAAGTAGTTACTATCAGCATTATAAGAATTACTGATAAAATAGTGAGAAGCGTGATGTAAGGCAAATGAATAGGACGAGAAATAGGTCGATATATCATTTAGCAGTTTTTGTATTATCGTTCCTCGCGTATGTTTATTCAGTGGGCATTTGATCGAGTTAAAGTTGTAACGTTTGCGTTTTTTCTTTTTGAAGTCGCCCCAAGAAGAAGACTTGTCTGATCCCGATCTTCAAGATGAGGAAAGCGGCGAAGAATTACCACAACAGCCGCAACAGGGGAATAACCACCCTACGGCCGATATTGGAATGCCTTCGTCGTCAAACCCGTCTGCACCACTAACACATCTTAACAATCTCATAAACACGCAAGGGAATAATTATATCAATAAGTTGAAATTGGAGGTTAGTATCAATATCCTTTTATCCGCTTAAATTTCCTCAAGTTGAATCGCAGGGACGTTACAATCATTCTACATTGAAACTCTGCAAGTAGGAATTCAAATCACCAACTTACCAAAGCCGTTTCCATTCACATCGCCACCTTTTCTACCCCCGGTTTCAAGTCGCTCAATTTAGATTTAACATGTATATCGACACTGCATCTATGTCGTTCTAATAATAATCAAATCCATTAGAAATTACTCGAAATAATGGCATATAATCGAAAGAGCTCTTTTACAGATTAACTTGAGACTAATGTCATTAAAGATGACAATAAAGATATTAATCTTAGGCAAATGCTACAACACCCCCGATCTTGCCATAATATTGAATCTCATATCTTTTCGTAGGATGAGATGAAAATGGAGGCTCTGCACGCATCAATAGAGAACCGTGCCTTCCACTTGTCATTTCCATTCGCAATGAATCATTATCTACCAGGGGCACATCCTGCCGAACAGAATGCTCCGATAGCGCTTTCAGCTGGTGGTGATGCCACAGCGCCTGCACCAAGTCCTCATTGTAGCGAATCTTCACATAGTATTGCTAGGAATGGCGTAGA
Organism: Trichopria nigra; assembly: GCA_030522945.1. Classification (NCBI taxonomy): domain Eukaryota; kingdom Metazoa; phylum Arthropoda; class Insecta; order Hymenoptera; family Diapriidae; genus Trichopria; species Trichopria nigra. The sequence continues at coordinate 19,044 of JAPYZR010003559.1, forward strand.
GCCTCGTGAGAATAATAGCAACTCACCAAACAATAATCCACAAATGAACAATTCGCAACCGCAACAACAAACCACCTGGAGCTTCGAAGAGCAATATAAACAGGTGAGTCAGGCAAGTAACTCAATATTGTGTCCAAAACTCTTCTTAACTTAGCTTAGCTGAGGCTTAGCTTGACTTCTTTTTATACGTATCTGCACATTAACAGTATCGCTTTATCATGGATGCAATTAACACTGACAATTTACGCTAAGAATCGATACTTAGAATCTCACGTAGACCAAACCGCGAATTGATCATTAACGAATTGCTTCAACTACACTGGATCCAATCGGGACTTGATTGCAGTAGGTTAACCAAAAGATGAGTTTCTAACAAATTTACGTTATCGCACTGGGGGCTTCAACCACGCAATAAAATCGACTTCGAGTACATGCTTAGCTTGTTGCATTATTACTATCTTAAATATTTAATTGCTTATTCTGCTATCTATAATTAGTTGGAACAAAAATGTGGAATGTATATACTCGCGCGCATGTGTCAGATAATTAACGTCTTCCAAGTCAACGTTTTCGTAAGAATAGTTCAGTTTTCATCTTTTATATTTATATGGGCAATGAGAGCGCAGAAAATATTTTAATACTAAGTAGATGAAAAAGTACCTTTGTTACTGAATAGTTGGAAATACAAATATCTCATACCAAAGTCTGAAGTTTGGGAAGATAATTATAACATCAAATATAGTTATTGTTTCTAAAATATGTAACTCTACATGTTATTAATAGTAAGTTCATTATTACTCGATGCGTCTTCAACGTCAGTAAGGATTGCGCAAGATTGAGTGTTATTTCACTGCTACTGTTATAAAATATTATTTGGCAAATTTGTTGGTTTCAAACAGAGTTATATTTTAAAACACGCACATTTATTTTGCAAGATCGGTGCGGATATTCTCTTCGCCCTTAAAATATGATTTTTGCAAAAACAGACTCTAGGCATTATATACATATATGCGGATCACGAAACTGACATAGAGTATGAATCTTTTCTTTTATACTTTTAACGTAAATACGGTTGGAGATTTCTGCGTAGAATTTCTATTCATTTTGTTCGAGATTTTTAGCGATACTCGTGTCGCCTACTAATTGAGATATTTTTTTAAAAAATATTATTGAAAGTGGTAGCGAAATAGCAAGACTAATGCCATAAAGTAATTTAGAATATTTTATTAACTGGGCAATTATTTAATACATCATAGTTCTGTGGCGATGGTCATGATTATACCATACCTTAATAATTTTCTCGTAGTCCGCGTCATATAGAATTGACCATCTCGGTCTTGTTAAAACTTTTTACCGATATCTTGGAGAAAATGAAAAAGTCAAGGCGGATGGGTGGAAAGGAATGGGCGTGGATGAGAGAGAAAGAGAGAGAGGGAGTTTTTGGTTTTTGCAAAGAAGGTGTGGTTTTGGATTACCATTTAAATTGTTCGCCGCATGCCGCGGCAATATCGGCTCTTTGTGGGTTTTGTATTTTTCATCGACGAGCAATGGATCCGCGGCCCTGATCAAGGTTCGCATTTCGCTAATTGAAATTAGTTAGTGTCGATTTAAATGCCAGCTACAACGGCACTTTAATTCGTTCGCACGGACCTTAAACGACTGCGCAATTTCGACGGCGTGGCTGTTAGGTAAAGACTAGGATATTAGCGTAATGCGATATTTCGCATATAGCCTCTGCATCGTCGTTTAAATTGCATTTTGACATTTCACTCTCGGACATGGCAAGGGGATTCTCGATGGTCAATAAAAATATGAAAAAAGTATCCGAAGCTTAAAGACGACGAGCTCCACCTCTATGCGAGAAGAGAGTTCCCGTTTGCCCGCATCCATCATTTCGCGGGGGCGTACTTGTAGGGTCTTTAATCTTACTCCGTCGTGTTGGCGATCACAGTACCTTTTTTGCACCTTCGAAACTCGCGTACATCGCGAGTCTTTATTTTCCCGTATGTGCACTTTAACGGACGAGTCGAATAAGGCGGCAACGGAATGGCTGCCGCCGGTGCGGCCATTAATTTGCTTCGGTGCTGAATTCCTTATGCGTTTCGATTAATGAGTAATGGAGCGAAAAGGTTTTAAAAGTTGATAAAATCGTTACCTGAAATTAGTAGCGCTATAGTATAGATTATTGTATATAGTAAAATCGACGATGGCAATCTGTAAATATTCAATCCTCGTCAAGGTCTGAAGTCTTGGGCTTGGTCGTCTTATAAAAGTGGGGGCACAAAGACAATGACTTTGGCACCTGGGTGACGTTTGATTTTAGAAATCGGAAGGATTTAGATACAGAATTTAAAGAGAGTGGTCTCGATTTTACAACCTTGAAACTTGTAAGCAAATATGTCCGATTCTCGTCGAATGCAAGCAACAATAAACGGGAGACGTTTAGTTTGGAAAATTATGAAAGATATGGATTACTAATAAGTTTCGTGTCCTATCGAGTGCCACCAATAGCGCTGCTCGAGTATCAAACGCACTTAACTTTACTACCGAACGCGAGTATTCAAGGACCGATGAAAAAGTGGCTACAGATTCAAACACGGTATTGCAGCTGTCTAGACGATGGTAACTCGGGGATAAGAGGTCCTCCGACAGGTTTATAGTCAGTCGGTTATTGTCTCGAAAGGGGCCACGGAGCAGGGGGATCCGAGAGTTACGCGAGTGGATGCTGCCTCCTCGCGAATCCCCGCCCAAAACTCACGCACGCACACAAATAGGCGCACGTATCCTCGCCTTTTTTCATAATGCCGTGGAAGAAGTAATGCACCAATACGCGATGCGACGCGACGCTACTCTACGTTCTCGAGTGTGCAGAGCTCTGCCACGCCAGTGCCGTCTACACGGCAGAACTATACTTTGCAGCCATTGCGAAATAACTCGTAACTCTGCAAATTGCCGGCTATTTCGCCTCCATGTACATGATGCACGGGGGTCTTTTATACAATATCCAGTGCAGCCATTCAGTCTCGAGCGTATACGAGGAGCTTCGAAATGGATTTCGTTTCCACGTCCTGAGGACGACCCCGAAGATGTACCTTTACTCTATGCATTTGGACAGTGTTCGAGGCTAGAAAGGCGCCATTCGGAAATGGCGCTTTCGGTCAGCGGGAATCCGGAAAGCATCGCGATAGTATTGCCGGGGACAAAACTTTCTCCGCGAGAGCAATCCTCCTATATCCCTCGTAGTATTCGTGCGAGTACGCGCCAGGTATTCGCTCAGCAGAGAAAGTTTTGCGTCGATTCGTATCTCCACACCACCGTAGCCGTGGCTATTCCCTTATGCAAGTAGTCGGATTGCCGTCCAGGTTATCATCATGATTATGCAAATGCATTATCATTATGCAAATGCAGCACTATTCCGTGCTGAACCTAAAAGCGGGTATATACGTATATATTCGAGTCCACGTCCGCCATAGGTAATACTGACGATGAAGGATGCCGGTATAAAATGCTCCGAGTACTACAGATACGCAAATGTCTACGCTTAAGGAGAGGGTAAGGTACCTTTTGCACGAACGCTGGATACAAAGGTTTCGAGTTCCCACTCGCGTGGGTGGTGGCTTGCGTAGACCGGTAACTGGTTTTCTCTGTAATTTAACTGGATCGCTTCTTTTCTTTAGCCGAGTTATAAAGATTCCCCGCTGATACGCTATTGTTTCCCTGGAGACCCGCGTTCGACAGCCGGTGTCGAAAATTGCCGTATACGGAAAAAGATAAGCCGCGATTCGAGATAACAGATGAAAGTTGAGAGATATTTGCGCAAAATGCGAGAATATCCTCGATTCGGCAAAACGTTAATGTCTTTGCAGTGTGGTTTTATTCGCGGCCAACCTCTTCGTTGGTTTCCATTGTTAATTTCCATGGACGATCGCGATTAGATTACTCGCGGCGCGCTATTGCGTTTATATTTCGCCAACTCTGCCACGTACAGTCCTTACTGCGCCATTGTTTTCATGTACCCAACCCAGCAATCTTCCACCCACTACGGATCTTAACGGGACCGAGGAGTCGGTGTTTTCTTTACGAACGTGCATTATTCGTCGCGCTACTGATGATGTTCATTTCTTTCAGTTGCCGTTACGGCATCAACGACCGAAACAATTGTCCATCGGGGAGCGCACATCGCAGCGCTATAGTTGGTCGAGCCCGCGAGCGGCAAATTGGTGCCTCGTTATTTCGTCCTGACAATTCGCGTTAATCGCGACGAATGCCGGCAGGATGTGACGAGTCGGTGACCAAGTTGTACGGGAGGAGAATGAGTGTAGTTCGAATCAAGGCTGGAATTACCGTGAGGTGCCACTCAACACTCATATTCCGCAGTCGTTGACAAAATCACGGTTTACGGAGCTCCGCCGTGCGTTGCATCTCCATGCCTTATCGTGAGAATTGCAACGAACCATTTTCCATGAGCACGCTATCACGGACTCTTTTCTTGTCCAGATTATCACGTTTCCTTCGGATGTTGTCTCATCTTTTCTCTGTCGTCGTG
>JAPYZR010003560.1:0-13967 GCA_030522945.1 Trichopria nigra
TTTTTTTTTTTTTTTTTTTTTTTTTTTTTTTTTTTTTTTTTTTTTTTTTTTTTTTTTTTTTTTTTTTTTTTTTTTTTTTTTTTTTTTTTTTTTTTTGTTGTTGTTTTTTGTTTTTTTTTTTGTTTTCTTGAAAACGAATACATATGAGGCAAAATTTCTCAAGTGATACAATCGAAAAAAAACAATGTTGTCCAATCGGGCTGAAAATTTAGTAAATTGTTGCTCTATTTAATAGTGATGTATGGTATAAAATTTATTTCGTTTCGATCGATATTCACTGAAGTAGAGGGGGGTGAAGTTTAACGGTTCCATCGAGAACCCTTGTAGTTAAACGCGTATAACTTTTTATACAAGACCTAAAATGAAATTTTGCTAAGGACATATTTTTTCGTTTTGAACGCACTTTTCGGCTGGTATTGCTCAAAATTTTTTCTGATGAACATTTGAACATGCAGATGTTTGATTTATTTGGTAAGAAAGGAAATTTTGACCTCAAGGCAACAGAAACATCAGTTTCTTTTTTTTAATAGGATTAACACATCGAGGAGGCATTTTGAAGATATCGAACAATGCAAATATAAAACCAAAAATTAAATTTGCAAAAAAAAGAAACAATTATTATTCACAATATTGAAGCGTGTAAATTTACGTGTAAATAAAACGACTTAAAAAAAAAAATTAAATAATTGCAGTGTTGAAGAAAAAAAATGTACAATTTTATTCGGGGATAGAAATGTATATTATATTAAATACTGAACCGGTAACACGATGCGAGTGTATTGAGCCGAGTCGGCGCGGTCGGCTGAGCGCGTTTAGTACATAATTTGAATTGCAATATCTCGAAAACAAAAAAAAAGCCCTCTTGAAAATTGGAACTCCTATAGAAAAAAAGCTCAGCTTTCTTTTTAAGCCACTTTTAGACCATAAAAATGTGCTCTTCATTGTGAAAAAATATATTTTTCATTTGCAAAAAAATAGGTGAAATGTTCATCAGAAAACATTTTGAGCAATACCAGCCGAAAAGTGCATTTAAAACGAAGAAAAAATGTCCTTAGCAAAATTTCATTTTAGGTATTGTATAAAAAGTTATACGCGTTTAACTACAAGGGTTCTCGCTGGAACCGTTAAACTTCACCCCCCTCTACTTCAGAGTCGAAACGAAATAAATTTTATACCATACATTACTATTAAATAGAGCAACAATTTACTAAATTTTCAGCCCGATTGGACAACATTGTTTTTTTTCTATTGTATCACTTGAGAAATTATTTGCCCCATATATATATGTTCAGACTAATGAACCTTCGAGAATGTCTTCAGATCTGGCAAGGGTTAAGGCCTTTGGATATCATAGAGCAAACGTCCAATGAAATTGATTATAATTTAGGAATGAGAAATTTAAACATTTGTATACAAATTTATAATGTTAATGGTATTTTAAGTACATTAAAATATGTTTTTTTTTTTTCAATTAAAATAAAAAATGTCTGCATTTTTATCACATTCTTGATTGGTATATGAATTGTTTGTTTGAAGTAGATAAAAATTTGACTAAAAATAAAAGTTATTTGGTTATATATATAAGTTCACTTATATTTCGATAAACAATATATTTGACAGTTTAAATGAATCGCGTATACAATTACGTGCTGCTGACAAAAATATTATGAACAATTATTTGCATTCATTTTTGAAATTTCGGCTTTGCTATTAAAGTTAGGAATGGATGACATTGACTGCAATTAGGAAAGACCGACATTCTGATTATGGTAAAGAGAGATTATTTGTACAATATTCACAAAAACGTTACTTGCAGAACTGGTAAAAATGAACCATTTGTATACGCACACACTGCCGTAGAAGACATTAAATACAAAAAACCAATTATTTCGAGAGCTATAAGGTAGTAATCGCCATTTTCTATTTCGGTACTATCAGTACAAGAATATGCTGAAAAAAATCGAGTCAATATGCGAATACATATTCGATAATAATGTCGTTCAGAGGTTTTCTCTAAAACCCCTTGAACTACAATAATTTACAAAAATGTAACAAGTGAACTTTTCGATAACACGAAGACGATACATGTGATTGTCTTTATCTATTACGATATCAGTAAGACGAAAATGTATCTCTCTACATGGATTGAATATTGTGATAAGCCATTATTCTCCACTTTCTAAGATAATTTTAAACATATATCGAGCAATGTGATTTTATAAACAGGAAAAAGTATTTTTAAAAAGGAAAAAATATATTTGGCTATTTTGAAAGTTTTGGTTAAACGACTTAAAGAAAAATTCCCAAAATAAATGTGCTAATAAAATATTGCTAAATATTAGTGACGAATTTATACGAATTGTAATTTTTCGTTAAACTTTCTATACTTGAAATCGATATAATGTATAAAAAGTCGAACCACGCACGTTGAAAGATCGAACGCAAATACAGTTTAAAATTAAGGTTGAGATGTTCGGGTCCTCATTGTCAGTATTGAATAAATTCACGAAAGAAAATTAAAATTTTGAAATATTTCACGATGACCTCCAAAGTTGCAGAAAGAGGATGACATTTTATAGTCATGAAAATTACGATTGAGATTATATATGTTTATTAATTTTTTTATAGCAACTAATATCGATTCAGATGAAGTTTGCATAAGAGTAAACCTTTCACTCTTTGCCTGATATTGGTGAACCATAAGACACAAAGACCTTTATTGTTATTTCAATTTTCCCTGTGATATCAACAACTGCTATAATATGATTTCTGTAATTTTCCATTACGTGAATGGGATGTATATATATACAATATACATATACATACATATTTGTATCAAGAGGCCGTTTCCAGGACATTTTCATATATCAAACGGCAGTTTCCGGGGCTGTCTCGGAAGTTTTTTTATACCCGATGTAAGTTTCCAGGACAGGATTTTTACACGATGCGCAATATAAGCCCATGCAAAAATGGATTTCAGGCAGTATCATGACGAAAATTAACCTAATCGAGGTTTAGGTTAATTTTTAAGCGGAGAGTCCGGTGGGGGTAAGGCCCCTGGTAGCTATGCTCCGCCTCTTCATTCCCTTCCGTCCCCTGCGGGGGCGAGTGCAGTGTTAGGGGATTCCCCGTCCTTATAACATTGCTTCGCAACGTAACTGTTATATATTCTAAAGGTGTGACAATAAACAATTTAATTAAGTATACACCCAATGGTCCTCTTTTAAAAAGCTTATATATAATTAAAAATTTTTAAGACCATTTTTAAGTTAACATTCAACGATATATGCTGACATGTTATGAGAATTATCAGCAAGTTATTGACCGACGTTTCGCAATAATGTTGCCTCCTTCATAATGGGTTGGTTGGTACACTGGCACTAATAAAAAAAAGGTCAGCCAATGCGTTTACAAATGACAAATCAAAAACTTGGATAAATTTTTCTGACAAATATTTTTCTTGCTTGTAGATCTAACGTTAATTATTAACGTTCGAACGTTAATAATAATTTAATTATACTTATGAAAAATTATTAATTTCCGTGTTTCATAGAACATTTTGCATATATATAATATATAAATGCAAGACATTTAAGAGATTCAAAGTCATCGGAATAAATTAAATTTTAAATAACGCGCCATTTTCCTTGTTCCTGATTCGTCAGTTCGGTTTCGCTGATTGGACTCACTTGAAAATTGGGATGTCCCTGATAACATTTCATGTGTTATGCTAAAGGCCACACGAACTCGAGTATAGTTTTCTAATAATGTCAATTCCAGCAATGTGTATTCAATATAAAAAAAAAAAATATATATATATGGAGTATAACCTATTCTTTATATCAGCCGATTGCATTGTGTTTGCGTTTCTGATTTAATGGGGAACGCATGTTTTCTGTAACAAAGCCGAACATTTTTGACTAGGAATTTTATGGAATTTGAATTATAATTTTTATTATAACTTAGTTGTTGAACCTTCATGTTCAGTACGTTCTCGGTGCTACGTAAGAGTTATGTTTCATTATGAATATACTTATTGGAGTTAATGCATTGCTTATTGTTTCATCGAAAACTAAGAATAGTTAATAAACAGTTATAAAAATGTTGACCAATGACGTAATACAAAGTAGTATAATATTTTCCTTATTTATATGTAGTCAGCAGGAATTATAAAAATGTTATTGTTTACATAATTAGAGGGGTATATTATTGAACAAACACGCAAAAACGATTCAAACAATTTCAATAATCTTTTAATTTAATGAGTTAATTTCTCATCGAACGAATTCTTAATAAGTATAAACATTCTTAATAAGTATAAACATTCTTATCACAATATGCAGTCCATATTTATGCTTTTTTATAAAATGAATAATAACGAAACTACAATTTCAAAATATAATTATCTTACGTTGAAGCAGCTTGACCTGAATTTTTCCTTCATTTAAATTGAAATTATTTTATATAAATACAAATTACGAACTTGAGGTATTGGGAGAAATGTAGATACCATACGTAATTCATGATAATATAAGATTATGTCATTATTATGAATTACGTCGGTAAAAGAAAAAATATTTATGTATAGACACATAGAATTGTGTAATATGATAAGCAATATTACATCCACTTAAAGATAATTTTTAAAAGCACAATTTTTTAACGAATGATCGATTTATAAAATAATGCATAAACAGCTGAGGGTACCCAACGTACTGTACATACATGAGCTTAATCTAATGGACATAATCTAATGTAAACACAAATCATTGCATAAAGTCGCTTTAATTAAATTCGAAAGGATACGTTCGTATATTGTAATAACAAAAATGTTTTTAGTATTTAAACTTCAAATTGTGTGTGCAACATGATGTAAATAATGATGTATTACACATTAGTACGTAAGTGAAATAGTAAAATAGTAAGATACAAATGCAACCACCCTTAAGTAGTAGCCACTGCCATTCATAAGTATATAGTTACTACTTATGGAAAAAAGTAGTGCCTAAACAGTAGTAACTCCATTATAGTGCTGTTTACTACTGATTAGTAGTAACGACTAGATTGTAATTGTCTGGATCAGTAGTAAACTTCCGTTTTAAATCAGACTGTTGAACTCACTTTCGTCATTATTTTTCATTTTTCATAATAACAATATAAACTGATTTCTGTTTCGTTGATGTCATTAGTTTAGTGTTTATGAACAATATTAGGGCTGTGCAGTTTTTTTTCTAGCTTTGATAAGATAATTGAAGAATAATTACATGTTAAAAACGAGAATCCCAGTAAACATTGAACATTTAAAATATTCGTAGAGTGGGAAAAAAACGAATCTGAAATTGTCCTCGAAGCGTTCAAAAATCTAGGGAAATGTCAACGAAATGTGCAATTGAACAGTGAGTGTGTATTGAAAAAAATAATCAGCTTTCCTTCTTTATTCGAATAAAAAACTCCGATTTTTACAAATGTTTATAGAAGATGCATATTACAAAAAAGGTTTATGATAATACAAGAGATTTGATTAACTTTAAAAAATAAATTTGCGTTAAGTCTGAATGTGAGGGTAAATTATTGAATTTTCTGAAAGAAAACTTGAAGTCTGTTTGATCAATCGGTAAAAAAAAAATCTATGATTGTTTGATTTTGATATATGTAATTGGACAGAGCAAAATTGGATTCATTCCAACAATTAATCGTTGACTTTAAAAAAAGATAAGGCGAGGCAGGGAGAAATGAACATTTATAAACGAAAAAATAAATTTGTGCAAATTGATACTGAAAAAAAATAAGAACAAACGATAAAAAGGTGCTATTCTAATTATAAAGAAAGTTATTAATAGATACATCTAGCATGATAATGAGAATTGAACGATCACTAAAAAAAAAAAATCACAGAAATTGATAAGAATACATAGAATTCTGTTAAGATGTGGCTTGAATAAATAATGCATGTATCAATTATTATATGAATCGATTATCTACAAAAAAGAGTAGAATAAACAAAGCCTTAAATTTGGTATCTTGTTCGTATCTTATCTTCTTTATACCATCCATCCAAAGCTAATGCATTGAATAAACAATAAATGCATAATAAAATCTTGATATAATTGTCTACATTCAAGAACTTTCCAAATTTTATTTTTACCGTTAAAAATGTTTTTACACATTAATGAATCATTCCTACATTTTTGAACTGTAGATTACTTGCAAATAAACTCCGAATTGAAAATTAAAAAAATTCTAACATATTTATTATACTTTTATATATTTACTTAGTTACCTACTATTTTCACCAATGAAATTTCATCATCTTGTTTGATATAATTATCAAGGTTACGTTATCATCCAATAAGAATAATATGAGAAGTCATTCTTGTGATTTTCCATCTTAAATAGTTTTTACTAGTACTTTCCTGCAGAAAATAGTTGTGTATATTTAATTCCAAATCAAGATTATTTTGTCGTTATTGATGTTTAATGAAGTTGAGTTATCGAGAGACTATATACAGAGAAACAACAATCAACTAGATGAACTTTATGCTTTAATGGATTCATCAATTTCATAACATTATAGTCCACGAGCATGCACATGAAGGTTACACAAAAAAGTTTAAATACTTATTCAAGAATAGAAATGAGCAATCTTTGTTTTGAAAATACACCGACCTCTGCAAAAAAACACAAAATAGATTATTATTGATGAAATAGAGGTCGATAATTATGTACGAAATGTGCTCATTGAAAACATTAATTTACACCACGAACTCAAAATATACAAGTGACAATTAAATAATAATACACACAATTTCACAGTATTTCTTTTTTATCTTTTTCAGTGCCTCCTAAAAGACGATGAGCGTGCATCAGCTATATACTAAAATATTCTAAGTGAGGAATCTCCAGTTCTTGCCGATAAGAAAGAGCTCGTTGAACGCGGAAGACATGCATCGAAAAATCGAATATTACGAGGAAATGTATCAGTAGCTTCGGAAAAATGTGAATGGTGTATTTACATTTGCCATAATATAAACTACGGTAATAATCACGCACGTGCCACGACCATCAACAGGAGTGGGGAAGTCTGAGCGCGTGCCGTTGCACCACAATCTTGACAGCTGTATATCATTTTGAATTTCAATAAATGTACAATATCTTAAGAAGCTGCCTTTGTTTCTTCGTAGCTTTTTGCGTTTCTGTTTCTCAGCTATGATAAAAAAATCAATAGTAAAAAATTTTTTTTTGAATTTCGCCGCGCCGCTATACTTCAGAAGTCTATATAAGGGATGCGTTTTTTGGACAATATTGCAAAAAAATATATTTTATTTATTTTTGTGCATGCAGGTCAAATGGCAGGCAATTGCAAATTTTATACAAACATTTACAACCTGTGGAGTTTTGTTCAACACCTAATGTGTTGTATCAGGTTGACTTTCGTCCTCATATACCACATCTCATGCAAGTATATATGGTTGAAAAAACGGTTCAAAAGTGTATGGATCAAGACCAAAAGGATCGACACGTGATTTTTAAGAGTTCCACCCCCATTCGTACCACTCTCCTGATATGACAAAATTCATCGACAGTTTCGATATCACTGAGGTAGAGATTCCTCGCTATCGAAAGTTGAAGAAAGTATAATAAAAATGCAGGCTTTAAAGAGTGATGTTGCAAAAGTGTAAATAAGTTTTAAATTCATCATTGAGCAAAGTCTATGCGAACGAATTAATTTCACGATCCATCACTAAGCGATTTCCTCTTGATAATTATTGTTAAACTTTGAACCGCCATTAAACATTTTTTAACAATAATTAATCTTTTGACGACGGTCATGGTCTTGGGTTCGCAAATTTAATCGCTGATAAGAAACATTCAATGTCAAATACTCATACGCGTGCACTCTCGAAGTTAATCATATGCTTTCTTCCTTTATTCTATAATTGTACATTAAAAGTGATTTTAGTTTATGTTGAACTGTAATTCTTAGATCACGTTAAAGAAACACAAATTTCACGCTTTAGCTGAGTGAATAAGGCAATTTAAAAATGAATAGCTCCAAAAAATGCACAACGTACAACGGACACATTTCTAGAACTTAATTTTTTTTACAGTTTATATCTCAAATTTTGAAGTTCGTACTTGTATGTAATTAAATCATAAATTGTTTTTTAATTACCAAAAAAAACTTTTTCATTTCAATTTTTTGAAAATTTAAAAAAATTTAGAAAAAATTCTGAAAACATTTTTTAGTGTACATTTTTTGATAAATTCGAATTTTCATAATTTCTCTATCTGGAAAAGGATGTGTATATTTCCTGGTTTATATAACAATTTTAGACATAAAATTTTGTTCAGTCGAAAAAGTCGCAGTTTTTGCAAAAATTGATACTAAATTGATAGAGTTATGGGTGTTCAAAGTTTTTCGTGATATTGTTTTTGTACTATCATTTTGTACTATCCCTTTCTCCTATCATTTTAGTGTGGATATATATCTCAAAGACTAATCAGATTTAAGTGTCTGCCAATTTACAACTTTAGTGCAGGTGCATTTTTGATATCCGTTTTCGTTCGAGAGCTGCACCACGTGGTCTTATGATGTGCAAAAGTATCGCGAAACTATTTCTTCATATAATACAATAATTCTCGCCAAATCAACATCCAATAAAATTATAGATTCAATTTCGAATCATGTCAATTCGATAAAATGGATGAAGGCGTTTATCTGAAATAGATCAAGTTATATCGTTTGAATAATAGAGTGATAATTGATTTACATGCTGCGAGTTGTTTATTATATACAATTTACATTCAGACATTGTAGGGGCTTCATTTTTATCAATAAATTATTTTTTTTTTTTTTTCTAAATTTGTTGACCTAGGCCCACATCAAGAATTTAGATCAAACCGAATAAAAACGAAACTTGTATTGTAACTCGTAAACAAATTGTTATAAAAGTTCTATTCTATTTTAAGGCCAATGCACTAAAATAAGTTCTGAAGGTTTCCAAAAATGAGTATTTCAACGTTCGTGAAATTAAGTATTACAGAGTGCAATACGAAGTCGGTAAAGATTTGCAAACACTTTGCCAACTTGATACATATGCGTTTCGTCCAGAACATTCTCTCCCTTTAAAGATGCGAGACTCGCTTTAAACAATGTAGACAACTAGGGTAGCGACATATCAGTGGTCAGTCGCAGCATCAGATAATTTGCGAGAATAATAATATTACACGACATTCGATGATTTATGTAACGCAAATTTGTTAATCGGATTGGTTAAAATAAAACACGCAAAAAATTCTTATCCTTCATCGCGAGTCCGTGGCTGACCGACTTGACCGTAGTTATCTATTGTTTTATATCTTAGACCGTCCAGTACACGAACGGTTTCTTGTCTCCGACCAATCCCTAAGAAGAATCGCGGCATTTTTGTCCGATCGGAGCTTCCGAGGAGTGACGCATACTGCTTTTTGTTCATATATAATCGAGTCGAGGATCGGTGCAATTACTCTCAGAGCAGTCGTCGTAGTTGCTCAATTTCATCCCTTGCTCTCTCGCCCACCAACTCTTCTGTCCAACGACAGAATTACAGATCTTCTTCGCCTGACGAACTTGAGCTTTCGACTCTACTCTTCGATTAACAATGGAAATCTTCCAAACGAGCACTACCTCGGGATTACAGAAGCTGACCATCGAACAAATCCTCGAGGATAATTTACCGGAAGGTCTCCTGAAAGAAGTCAAGCGTGTACTCTACGGCCGGGAAGTAGAGTAAGCCCTTCACATTATACCCGGCTTCTTCTCCTGTCAGTCTTAAAAACCTTAAAGAAAAAGTTGACACATTTTACTGCCCGACCGTACACTAATTATTTAGTTTATCTATAAAAAATCAGGTCCTATCAGTCAGTTTAATTGGTTTCTTATTGTTTATAATCATTTCTTTTTAATTTTCGATTAGTTCGGTTCGTTTCTACAATCTTTAAGGTTTTTGGCTGCATTTTCATGAGTTTGAAAATTTTCTTCTTTTCTTGCAAGCTTTTTTCAAAATAAGTTACTTATTCCAAGGTTTTATCAACTATTTACAATTTCTGAATGTTGCCAGCTTTCGTCTATTTTTGATAAGTTTTGCATTTCTAAAGAATAGTTTTTGACACTTTTTGTCAGTGTTGGGTATTTTCATCTGACTCTTTTTCCTGCGTTTATTCATTTTTTGACAATAGTTTCTATTCGTTGATGATATTCACTTATCTCTGCGTCAGCCATCCTGAATTTTGATTTAATCTTTTAGTAATAAACTTTTGCTTTATTTATGTTCATTAAATTCAATTTGGATTATTTTTATTTGCCATGCATCTGATTTACACTGTTCAACATGACATTAGATTTAATGGCATTAAAGTAGCAACATTGCAGACAGCATATTACATTTAATGAAAATTTGACTAAATCTACATTTTGATTCATTTACACTAAAATTGATAAGATTCACAATCAATTTTACAATTATCTTTAAATTTAATGCAATTATAAATAAAATTTAATTCATCTTTTCTAAATTCTAATGAATAGAAAACTAAATATGTTTTAAAGATTTTGATCTTCACTTTTATTACTTCCGTCTTTTATCACGTTGTCTGTCATCAACTTGTTATTTTAATTGTTGTTAGTTTTTCATAGATCATAATCGTTTCAACGATTGTTTTGTGAATGAAATATACATTAACTTTTAATGTTATTTTGAAGTTAAGATTTAAGAGTGATGTATTTTTTTTCCTTACGTCAGATATAAAAAAGAATTAATTCATTTCTTGTGTAGTAGCACTTTTGACTGCAATCGTGCAATTTAACTTTTAAAGTTTTAAACATCGTAACGAATCAAACAATCAATGAGGAACAATAGTCATATATAGCTAAAATGTCAGTTTATATTTCGTAATAAAACCAATTAATATTGTTGGGCAAAACTAAGCCTACCATATTTTTTTTCTAATGTATGTTATCTTTTCAAAAAGTTGACCTCAGTAAGTTTGCCACATTATATTGTTGTACTCTTTTACAATAATTATATGGTCAGGATTCAGGACTTTTACCAAAATTAACTTTAAATAATGGCCATTTTTCTTATGACAATGATGTTTTGATAAGGTTATATGAATATTTCTTCTAATTATAACATTAATTATTAATCTTATTTATCGAACAGGCCGTTATCTCTACCACCATTTGGAAAGGACGTAAAATGCGACCTAAAAGGATACAAGATGGGTGGTGCACTCAAAGAACAGTTGCGCCCACCTCGAGTTGTCCGCGTCGCAGTCATTCAGCATTCCATCGTTTTGCCCACGTCTGATCCTATTCGGAATCAAAGAGAGGCCATTCACAAAAAAATCATGAAATACGTGGAACATGCTGCGGCATGCGGTGTCAATATAATTTGCTTGCAGGAAGGGTGGAGTAAGTAATTTCGCACAATGCACATTTTGCACGTCAACTTTCACTCGGAACAAAGCAACCAATGCAACGGGTATCACCCACGGACAATTTTCATCCCATACGCTGACTTTGATTTTCGATATATGCTGATTTATGCATATCTTATGTATATGCTATATATGATAAATTCTATTTTTTTAATTTTATTTCCAACGACCATTTCAGACTGTTGGTGATTTTTTAGTAATTTTCGTATAGTTTACTCTTTAAATTTCTTGGAGTGAAATTTAACTCGACAACTATCAAAAATCGCTCCATGAAATTATAAAGTAGTCGTTAACTTGTTCTGAATGAGTAATAAGTGTTTTGCTATTCTAAGAGTGAATTTCACTTTTTTAGGTTGATTAGTTATATTTTTTCATTTTCTTTGTCATTTTTCATTTTTCATCAAATGGGCGATAAAACATTTTCTTTATCCTTCATTTTTGTTTAATATGGTATAATTACTCCACTTTTGTATACTTTCCATATAATATTTTTGATGATTTTTCAATATTTCTACCTCCTCCCAGAATATCGTCGTAACCAATTTGTTATCAGATTTCAAAAGTGATAAAAGCAAACTCGTAAATTTTTGGCACTTTTTGTATAAACTTTTACTGCCCAGTAAACGAAAAAGGATTGAATGTTCAAAATTTGGATTAAGAAGGATTCAGAATGATTAAGATGTATTCATTTTACATACTAATGAATACTTCCTAATCCTTTTTAATCCAAAATTTGACCTCCCAATCCTTTTTGTTTACTGGGTGATTCAGCTCTGAAACCCTAATCTAACCTAACCATTAACGACGTGTACCTATAAATGCATGAACTGAGACAACAGTTAAATTTATTTAATGCTATATATATATATATATATATATATATATATATATATATACCGGTTCTACAATGAGTAAATCCACATAACTTTCAATTTAATATTATTTATAGTAATATATGAAAATAAAAATTTATTGGCATTGTACTTCATTTACTTAAGTAATGTATTTGAGAATATAAAGTAAATTGGCATACGTGTATACTTGGTACAATCGTTGGAAATAAGAAAAACTAAAAATTGCATGTGTAACATTTTTATTTTCTGAACAGTCCAAAAGTTAGCCAAATAACATAAACAAAATATCAATATGCACTTTATGTATGTGCCTACCTTAGATAAAAAGATTGTGAGGTTTAAAACAGAGTAACTCATTTGAAAAAAAAAAATGAAATATTATAATTTCATTTCTGTCTTATAAAATTATTATATTGCCATAGATTAGAAAATGTTAATTCTAAATGATGAATGCACTACGAATAGAAAAGCAAATACATTGAGTTATCAGTCACATATGTATATGTATTTCTTATCTTATAATTATCACTTTTAAATTCAGTACATATTAAAAAAAAAATATATATTTGTAATTATTTCTGTTTGTGCTATTATAATCACTTATCATACTTTATTGACAATTCGCGGCATCACTATATTATGCAAATGAGATGGAAAAATGTCCGTTGATTGTATGAAAATATAGAAAATAATATTGAGTTAGTCTTGTATCAACACGTTTCAAAAGCTCGACCGGAAGATCTTGCAATTATATATGATTGTTGTTTCTAAACATACTTCTTATAATATTCCATGACACAAACATAATTTCATCCATATCCAGTGAATTTTATCATTTTTGTTCGTTATTTTAAAAATATATACATTTTGACTTGCGATACATTAAATCAAGCACGAGTATGAATTATTACTTTGGAAAGTATATACATGATGAATATATATATATGTTCAAGGATAATGCTGTACAAAACATTTTTGAGAATGAAAGTCAAAGGTTCCGTGGATTTTCCTACATGTATGAAGAAATTATAAGATATTTATAATTATATTTTATAATTCCCTCATTTCTTCCATTTTTTTGTTTTTTTTTTTCGTAATTTTAATACGTATTGATGACATTTTTTATGCGCATATATGTTAATTTTTGTTTAAATTAATTTATCTTTTATTAAGTGGATCATACAGATGCTTCATTTTTTTTTTTTTTTTTTTTTTTTTTTATTTTTTTTTTTTTTATTATGTGGTTCTTATTGTTGCTTTATTTTTTTTTTTTTTTTTTATTTTTATAAACTATCTTTATGTTGCTTTTCTGGCATGTTTCATTCCCTATATTATTATCAATTTTGATGTTTTGTTGGTATTTTTTAAAGATTCTCGTACTTTTTAACTTTTACAAAAGATACCCTTGCTTTTTTTTCTATTTCCTTATTAGATTATATTATATTATAATATTATGACATAATTTCCTCTCGTACCCAATTAGCTTTTCCGCTTTTAAGTTCAGCTTGTAATTTCAACAATTTATCTTTTATCATCTATATTACTTCGACCCGTAACCAAAGGTTGGGATCGAAGTATTGAATTTGGTCATCCGAAAAAAAAAAATGACACCTACTTTTTTCATGAAATCTCCAC
>JAPYZR010003561.1:0-13967 GCA_030522945.1 Trichopria nigra
TAACGGCAAATCAGTAAAGATGGACGGCTAGGAACAAATTTTTATAGTGATATTTTACTCGTGTTCCAGTGAAAACATTTCAGAGTAAATCTTACTCTACAGAGTAACTTTTACTCCAGAAAACGTTCACTGGAAAACGGCCCATACCACTTATGTGTATACATATATATCAGTGATTATACCGATTACCGTCCATACCGTCTATACCGTCTATACATACTGTTTGTCTGCCTGTTCTGTTTCCCGTTTTCACCTGCACAATCACATCCGAAAACGACACTTGACAGTGCACAACTGTCGACAAACGACCAACCAATAATTCCAAACCGCCGCTATACTTGATTACGGCAAATAAATTGTATTAATATATAACAAAACTAACAAAGCTGTTAAAAGCTGCAGAAGAAGAGGGCTCATTTCGTATAAGTTTTATATAATTTTACACGCAAGAAATAATTATATTTTATATCCAACAATAAGGTATGCAACACTTTCAAATATTTTTAAAAACACTCATTCTTTATTAGCAATTTTCTAGGATTGTTTACATGATATAATCAATATTATTATTTTGTTTTTCGTAAGTGAATATACATATATAGTGTGCAATATGCAATACATATCATTATAGAAGTTTATAAAAAAGTGAATGCAAAATATTATAAAGTACAAAATGCGGTGCATGCAAATCTATAACAATAACGTACCTAGTGCAAGTGCTGTGCAATTGACATACATAATTGAAAACAAGTAAAGGCTACAATAATTAAAGAAATGCATTTTAAATATAACGTTAAAATGAAGAACTTATTTTTCAATTTTTTATATTTCTGTTGTTTTCCCTCGTAAACATAAATTAAAACTAATCGTACTTTTATCTGTTCGAAAACCATTCGTTTTTAGATTTCAATCTCAAGTTGGTATAAATCAATTAAAATTATTTTTATATGTTAGATAAATTATGTTACATTATAATATAATTAAGAGATTTTTCACTTAAGAAAGAAATGGAGAAGTTATTTTAATTATGTTACATTATATTTCAAAATTGTTTAAATTATAGTTTATAATAAAAGTGCAACTCTATTTTCTTTCTTAATAAAAGTTTAATTTAATTATATCTTACTTGTGTTTATAAGACCAAGCATTTTATTGGCAATATCCAAATTAATAATATTATATTATACATTATTTTTATCAATAATGTTCTATGTTATTATTGACTGGAAAACAGAAATATACTGTGAAAGAAATCAAAAAATCATAATGGAACATATATATTTCATTAAAATGACTTCGGGAAATGTATACTTCAGTTTATAAGTAAATGTTTTAAATTATAAAATTTGAACAACCTTAGATTCATTATGCCAATACAGTCTAAAATACCATACAAATAAATTTATTACATATTAAAAATTTATTTTTTCAGATTTGTTTGCTGATAATTACAAAAAGATGTCGGAAAAGTTTTGTTGCGATCCATTCCATCATGCATCACATGCACACAGCTCAAAAACTTATTCATCAAACTATTCGTTAAGAAAACTGTCAGCAGGTCAATATGAGAAATTCAAGTCTATCGGTATTAATAGTTTGAAGTCACAATATATATGTGATCGTTGCCGAATGCAGTTGATAAAAGAAACGTCAACTAAACCGAAGAATGGGAAGAAAGCACATAAACAATATTCAAAAAAAATACCAGTAAATGCGAGTAAAGCAATAAATAATCCCACTGATATTGATATTGAAATCATATATGACAATGAAGTAGTTAGACATGATACAAAAATATTAAATTCATCTTCTAATAATTGTGATACACCACCAGCAATTAATAATACATTGCCAAAATGTACACCACCAGCAATTAATAATACATTGCCAAAATGCACACCACCCGCAATTAATAATACATTGCCAAAATGTAATGGTGCAGCATTTCAGTCACTAAACAATATTCTGCAAGATTTTGGAAAACCACTTATTGATAAAAAAAAATTGTCATTAAGGAGTTACACAAAAGTGAAGTGTAAAGAAGTAACTGAACTAATTGAAAAAGAAATATTTCAAATACCTTCAAATACTGAAGATGGTGGAATACAAGGAAAATATGAAAATTTATTGAGTAATTTAAAAAAAGCATACAAGGAAACTAGAGACGAACATTTAAAACTTGCTATTTTAACTCTATTTCCAGATTGGACTTATCCAGAGATCCAAAATCATTTTGATACTAGCGAAAGATTTATCACTGTAGCTAAAAAAATTCAAGCTGAAAAGGGTTACCTTTGTAGCCTCGGTGATGATATCGACATCATCACCGAACATAACATAAATATTAACCCTGTTACTGAACATGTCACAGAAATGAGCAACAAACCTGCTGCAAATAATAACATCACTCAAAACCCAAATTATTTTTTAACCAAGGAAGTTACGATTGAACCTCTTTACACTTGATTTTTCATTTACTATTGATAGAACTTGCCATATTAAAGTATATTAAAATATTTTTTATAACTGCTTATACACTAGAAATCTAAATGTATTTGTATATATGTACATAAAAATAAAAATTTTTACATTTACCTTTTATAAATGACTTGGTCTTTTTTAATGTTAGAGAATCATTTCATAATATTTCAGAAGTAAAGGTATATGTATTCATGGAGATACAGATATCAGATATTTACTCCACTCGCGTATCCAGGATACATAAAATATAGTTCGATCTAACCGAACTTTTAGATACGCATCTTTATCATCTTAAACCTTTACTTACACTACAAATGTCAATGTGTGTAATATCTGTATCTCCATGAAAACGAGGCAGGCGTTTAGCGAATAGATATATTAATATCTAGATATCTGCATCTCCGTGAAATCGGACCTTAAGACTTATTTGTGATAGGCTAAAACTAAGAGGGTGTATTTCAAGTATTTGTATTAAATCTATTTTATAAATAAAAATGCTCTAAAAGTAGTACGGTTTTGATGAAATAAATAAATTAACACATTTCAAACATCAGTGATGTAATAAATAATTACAAAATGTTCATACGAAAACATTAGCAGCACATAATCAGTTTCACATTTGCCTACAAATCATTATAGTTTATTCTAATTTCTAATTAGCAACTGAAGCATACATTGGAAAGTCGTTTTTGTTTTTCGACTGAAATCCCGCAATAAGAAATTCTTTCCATTCGTTTTAAATAACAAATCATTGTTGATTTATATTCGCGAACATATCGAAAATTTTTAACAATATTAAATTCTATTTTTTTCTTTTTTTTTTTGAAGCAAAGATTTCGACGTAACAAAACATAAATTTTATTTTGCACCTGCGTTTATGATAATGCAATAACGACATCGTATAATGTGTTTTTATTTAAAATACGAAATACAAGAACTACTTTGTACACAAAACTGTCCTTATGATAAAAAGCTTATACATTACATGAAAAATACTATCGACGAAATGGTCATTCGCCGAACAACGCTGACTTTGGAATCTGGATTACTTACTATAATCTCTTACAGTTACTTTCTTTTGATTCAAACAGCGCTTGCACCGAATTTATATCTTGACTATCTCTTTTCACTTGCACCTTTAAAGGATTCATAAACACGTACCAATTAGCACTTAAGGTACCATTGGACTTTGTGACATATGATGAGCAAAGACATGGAGGATCGATATAAGGAGGTCGAACTTGGCCCAGTCAGGCGTTCGTAAATTGAGTCGTCAAAAAGCACGCCGAATTACAGCAAGGAGGAGTTGTGCTCCGTCTGACTGAAATTTAATTGCCTAAATAAATAAACATTATTTATTACACGCAGTTTAAATGTTTTTTTTTTTTCACAGAAACTCACCTAGATTTTAATAATACAGTTCCTGATATTCTGTAGATAGTTCTATTTAGTAAAAATGACCTGTTGACATCATAGTCATTGAAATGTTCCTCACGTATGACATTTTTTCCGGGTCGAATAACTTTTGTTTTAATGTTTCTCAAAATTTATTTCACTGTACTAGACTTTGTTGTGTTATTTTGCTTTATTTTTTAAAATGTCTCTTATTAAATACTTAGCTAAATTTTTGTCTTACTTTTGTTTCATTGAACAGTGGTTTTTGCAATAAGTTAGCTACTTTCAAATACTTTCGATTTTCTTGTGCTGCCACTTCTGCAACTGTGCATAAACCATACGGTTGGTATATTCATTGCCTTTTCACCGCATAACAATAAATAACTGTCTTTGCTTTAGCACTTTTTTATATTTAAGTCTTTTTAATAAAAAGCTCTAAACTTTAACTTAAATCATTGAGATTATAGGGCAGCTTGATAATGAACGAGGCTAACCATGCGAAAGCCTAATCAGAAACAGTCATTTCGTCATTTGTCTTATTACTGTCATGTGAGGTAACTAGAAACTTATTTTAACAGCAAAAACATTGGACGATATTTATCACTGACTACTCATATAGTCCGGTCTCCTTATATTTATCCTCTGTGAGTAAATGAGTGAAATACTCGATGTATGGAAATCGAGTCGATGAGTGTGAAAATTGCACGACCCGCACATATAGAAATTCGACAATAAATATTCTGCCAATAGAATAATAAATATGACTTTAAAAATAAACAAAGGCACGTAGACTCTTCTTCCGTGATATTCTTCGAAAAACATTTACTCATTCATTTATAAATCAGTCCAGTTATTTTTTGGTTGAATTGATGCAGAATCCTTTGTTTTCTTCCACTTAATCATTTGTCGTTGATGCTCATATTTAAAGTCGTCTTCTGTCAAATTTAATTTTTGGATCTGTAAAGAATTCAATATTTTATTTAAATATTTAGTTTTAACGCCACCATTTTTGTATGTTTTATTTAATTTTATATTATTTTTTAAATTATAAATTGATACAAGTAATTTCATAGTAACTTTAATTATCTCACATGATAAACAAGATACTCCTCTTCCATGATATGTTGTGGAGGGTTTTTTAAAACTTGCAAAGTCTCATACATTCCAGGACATTTTTTTGTTAACGAACTTCTTCCCAGACATCCTTTTAACAAGACTAAACCCACTTTAAATACTACTTTCACACCTTCACACAAAAACATGTCCCAGATACGAAGGATTGACTCCCATGGGAGAGTTCTTGTATAAACACACAGAAACCATTCTGTCATATATAGAATTGGCTCTATTTTTTGTTTTTTCTGTAAAATAAAATGTATTTTATGTACTCATTTGTTCAGTTCATCATCAATGGAATTTTGTCAACTTATATGCCTTACTAAGTGTTTATAAGCAATCGGAGAAACCCTCTTCAGCAAACCAAAGAGAATTTCACCATCTCGCTGCAGCGTTTCCATTCCATGACTGTAATATCCAATAAGGTACTTGTCGCAAACTGCTACGAGACACCAAAAAGCTTGCACTGCTGGCATGTGCATCAGGAGAAATGCAGCAATGGGTGCTTGTGCTTGGCAATATCCCACCTTACTATTCAGGATTGAATATGCTTTTAGCACATCAAACAGTTCCTGTTGACCTGGGGCATTTTCAACAAACATTTCATGATGTGGAAACTGCCTATGAAGGTCCTTTTTAATGTCATCGATATATTTAGGATCACCCGTCCTTTTGATCAGCTCTTGGTATAAATTTGGATTTTCTTTTAAAAGAAGTGCACCGCCACAGAGGTTCAACCATGCTCGGAGACGAACTGATGGTGGGATTCCTTTTCGACACCTTTCTCTGACTTTTGTGTAATTCGTGCTCATAAAAGTGTTCCAGTGTTCCAGCATATTGAGCCATTTTCTTTCACGGCGCAGAATTACTTCTGGAGGGATTACTTGTTTTCTACACAAACAATAACAATTATTAATTATTGAAAATTAAAAATATGAATTGTAATAATTTATTTTAGAATTTATCATATATTATCAACATAATTTATATTATATATGTGAAAATACTTAAATTAATTATCATTTTACATGACTTAAATGAAATGTACAAATTCAAGGAATGAATTTAGTAAAAAGATGGTTTTAGTAATGAAATCATAAATGAGTTTAAATCTGTGGAAAAGTTAATTGCTTATTACCACAAACTTGTTTGGTCTATTCTAACTTACCATTCTTCCATATAGACTCCTCGATTCAAAATTCATTGTTATCATGTTGAATCAATACAACACAGGTTTCTAGCATTCATATCATTTAAAACCGGAGCCGCAATGGATAGAATAAATCATAATGACAGTATTATTATTTTGAACAAATTTTAAATTTGTTCATTGAAGTCTTTCAGAGTATTTCATGATCTCCTGCTAATTTAGAATTATTAATAATTGCATAGAAGCACCAGACCTACTATGAAAGATCAACAATAAAGTGTCCAGTAGATACCTTAGGCTTACTAATATCACATTTCGACATGAGATTAATAGACGATCATCAAAGCCTGTTATTAACCGTTTGAGCTTATTAGCAAATGAAGGCAGTGAATAGATTCATATATTTCACAGTTCATAGTGCTATGCCTATGAACTATCTTTTTCTCATTTATTTGTATTTGTTTACATTATGCCATCTTATATTACTGTAAAAATTGTATGGATAAATAAGAGTTTCGATTCTGTTAAATAAATAAATAAATAATTTAAGTGAGTAATTCAAATTGGCAAGAATGTAAACCAATTATCATTGATGTACCTGAAAACTGTTCTCAACTGAATAAATTTAGAATAATGATTACCTCTCGGGACTGTATTGTGTTCCGCCGAGGAATCCGTGGCGGTCAGGGACTGTTGACACAACTGAACTACATTGGTAAATACTGCTTCCCTCTGACTCTGATTCAGCATTCACACCCTCCTCTGCATTTTGCAAGGCTGAGGCTGCCATAGCATCTTTCCGCCTCTCTATAAAATGCAAGCTTTAATCACTCATTTTAAAATAATGTTTTAAACATTTCACTATTTATTAGTTCCTTTTTTTATATTATATTTCACTTTAAGCTAAATGCCTAAGAAACATCATGAGTGCACCCTGGTTTGTGCCTAATGACGTAATTCGTCAAGACTCAGGCATCAAAACTTTAGAAGAAGAAATCAAAATGAAACAAAGTAACTCCAAAGAGAGACTTAAAAGACACCCTAATACATTAATTGCTGTACTGCTCAATAATCCCATAGGATCGAGGCTGAAAAGATTCAGACAATCATACTAAAGAAACCAATAATTGGAAATTATGTCTTCACTTATATATTTTTTTTTTTTCTATATCTGTATTTTGGTGTACTCAATTGCAATCATTGAATATATCTTATGTAAATGAGTTCTCTCCATTGGGAGAGTTACTTGCATGTTAGTGTAATGTAGTGTATAATATTTACTGAATGTCACTGTGACAGATTGTAAATAAGTGGGAAGTAAAAAAAAAAAAAAAAAAATATTTCAATTTAAAGTATTATTAGGCATATATATTCATATACATATTACGTGTAACAAAATGATATACCTATTTCGCAAGTATGTAAAACTTGATTATTATTATAATTATTATTATTAATTTTATATAAACACTTTTCTTTATAAAATAACAGTTACAATAATTACATGTCAGGCATAAAATTGTAATAGAAACATTCACGTTTAAAAATTATTTCTTATGTCAAACTTAATTTCTTCAAACATGCTTATCTTATGTCAATTGCATTAATCACAAGTTTAATCAGACTAGATATTGACTCGAATATTGATACAAAGTTATCAATTGTACCATTAGTTTAAGAAAGTTTTATTAATAAACTATAACATAGAATATAAGACAGTATTTAATACTGCAGTATACTTCACCTATGCTTGAATAAAATTCTAAATAGAAGCTCGTTACAAAATTGATAAATATTGGCTTCACAACTAGATGTACAGAAATGAAATCATTAAGATAATATTCAAGTTTCTTCCAATCATAAATAAAGAAGTTAGTTTTTTAGATAATTTCATTAACGACATTTAAAAAATTATATGAGAAAGTATGTTTTTCGTACTTGAATGTTTTTTTGTTGTGTAAAATTGAATTATGATATTTATGTCATCATAAATTATTAATTTTTTAATATGAAAGTATATAAAATTTTTCTGTAAACATAAAGTCAGATTTAAATTATTAGAATATTACAAATTATCAATTACCAGAAATGAATATGCCAAGTCTATTGTTAGAAATATAACGACATATAATGATTATTCACTGTGATTAATTAGTCGTTATACCTCACATAATCATAGGTAAATTTGATAAATTGTTATTGTTCACATAATCAAATTATTAAAAAACAATGATGGCTATTAAGTGATCATTATTATGTGAGATGTAATTATTTCGTATGTGAAGGGTAAAAACTTCAAGGTAAATGATAAGGTTCTAAGATGAATGAAAAACATTCCATTCTCCATTGTTTTCTCTCCGTATACTCTATTAACTAATCTGAACATAGAAGTATAAACACTGATATTAAACTGACTGGCACAATCTCTTGTGTTGTGAACAGTGATACTGAAGTTAGTAAAAAGATTTGAAACTGTCTCAACCAACTGTAAATAATATTATTAATACAATAACAGGTTGTTGGTGAAAAAACATTTGATAACAACTTAATAAACTTTAAGACTTGTGTAATTCAATCTGATTATAATCATTTTATTCTGTCAATTCATTTTAATTTGCCTATAATTAGTTCTTTTTATCACTAATTTGATGTATTATATGGTATTTTATTAACTGTTGTGATTTGTGAGAATTATTTATAGGTCTATGTAACTTTTCAATCTATAGTCATTATTCAATTACCATTTACTGTGAATTTACTGTGATATTTTTCATTTCTATCGCTAACATTTATTAATAATAATAATAATAATATAATTTATTATTTGACTTGCATCGTCATCACTGAAACTGTTGTTTATGTTAATATTTATTTTATCAAAGAATAAATTTTTCTGCCTACAAAATTTCAGTTTTAATCGTTAAAAGTTCGATCTTCCGAACTTCATATATCCTTGTTTCTCTATTTGGATATACGCAATACATCAAAAGAAGATATCCGAATAGAAAAATTACTTTACATAACATTACGTTGAAACAAAACACTACAAAAATATTACTATTAGAATAACAACACATATACAGCTATTTTTTAATAAAATATACCGTTACATGTTTAATTATTACTTTTATCTTTCATATTATTTTTCTTAATATTTTAAATATATTTTGTGTAATATTCTCCGCTATAAATGAGTGATTTTGAAATGTATTAATGAAATAAAATGTTAATGTTAAACAGCATTCAGTTGTCAAGTGTAATAAATTCTAAACAAAAATATAAACTTTGCAAAAAATGTCACAAAGGCAAAGATAAGTAAGGTAAGATAATAATAATATGTAATAATAAGATAAGTAACAAACAAAAATAAAGTTGTAAGAAATATTTTTAAAACTATTTATAAACTTTAATCATCGTTGTCTTTTTAAAACGGTACATAAAACTCTTCTTAATAAATTATATTAACACTTTAAGTTATATACTTTAAGATACACAAACTGCAAGTTAAAAAACCAAAGGTTGAAACTGTCATTGGAACCAGCCGCAGTATGTGAATGTACAAATTATTCCCTATATTGTCCCAATTTGTTTATCAAGCAATTCTCCTCAACTGCCCTGGGGGGCATCGCTAATTGTTCCTCTTCGATCAAAAATCTATTTATGTGTATATATAGAGTTTGCGAAAAAAAAGTGCGTCATAGGCAGCCTTCGGAAGAGAATTTAAAAACTCGCCCAGATTGAGTGATTGATAAAAATGAGGTAAAGGTACCGTTTTTCGTGCTCGAATCGAGTGAAATCGAGGATCCCCGAAAAGCATCGACGTCCGAAATACGCTTTCCAGTTTTTCGATTTAAGCTACTCATATGTGCTCATTCGATGTTCCCGTCTTTTTTAAATATCGCTGGAGAACGATGCAACGCTTCACATCCTCACGTAACACACAATTTTTCCGCGATGTATTCTCCGGTGAGCGGATTGTTTATCGAACGAATGTCCGATCGGAAAGTGCTGATGATGGTTGATGGACACTTTTTGATAGTTCTCGACTCCCCTCAGCCGTGTTTTCTTCGTCTCCGGCGTTTTCTCCGCTTCTCCGGAGACATCGACGATGTCAACAATGTCGATGTTTACGAAATGGCTTACAAATTAAACATTTTGCGCGACGACGTTGGAGGCAAGGCGAAATCCGTATAAGTCCGAGCGACGCCTCCCACGAGCCCACGACTCCAACGCGAATAAGTATAAAAAAGCAATATCCACCTCACTTTCTTTCTCTCTCGCTCTTACTCTCGCGTCTCCCTCGGCCCTCCTCATATATAAAAGCCATAGAAGCACATATACATACATATATATATGTGTATATATGTATGCATATGTTACAATAGCAGTGACATGAAACTGTTACTTTATCTACTTTATTAGAGGTTATAGGTGCACATATTATTATCGCATCATGAGTTAGGTTAGGTTATAGTAAAAAAATTAAATTCCCCGATATAAAACGCGCTGTTTTTAATAGATGCGTCTGGCAATTCATATTATCATTCGTTTGTCATTGTAGGGATTAGATTATACCGCCTATGCATATATATATATGCACATATATATATATATACAGATAGCGCAATATTATTGTTCGAAGATTTTCGTCGTAAAATGTTGGAGGTTTAATATATAAAAACTATATACATTAATGAAAATTTTATTAAGTATGAAAACTATATTTTTACAAATATATATACGCGTACAAAAGTGTATGCATAATTAATTTTTATAAGCATTCCGATTTATGTCATACAACTGCGTAAGTATTAAATTGATCTTTTCATTCAATATATACTCTCTGTAAAAAGTTATTATTATACTGTGTCTTCGAGGTGTCTTAAAATCCAGGATAATTGGCTCTCCTTATTGGATTTTGATGTCGTTATTTTCCCAAATTACAATTTGAGTATATATAGGATATTTCTAATCCAGGACAAATTTGGGCCTACTTTCCTTTTTGTATAAATTTTTGTATTTCCTGCATTCTCATTGTTGACTTGTTTTGTTGACTGTACAATTTATATTATTGTATACGATTGAATTTGTAAAACAAGTAAACGAAAAATCATTGCGTGTTAAAAAACAGGATTGAGAACAATGGGGAATTAATTAATTAATAAGCATTCAGTTATTTTTGAACGTGAATAATTCTTCATGATTCCTCATTGTTCTCAATCCTTTTTTTAGCTTGTGAATAATTTTCAATAATTTTTCGTTTACTGAGAATATTGCATTTGTTGGGGAAAGCTTTATTTAATTATTGTACAGTAATATCATTAAAAGATTAATTATGATTTATTATTAAATACTAAATATATAAATATAGAATTTGTTTAGCAATTTTGGTCATTTACATAATTATGTGTTATATGTTAACATATAACGTTTGGTGATCCTTCAGCAAAATGAAGAATAAATTTGTCGTGTATTGTGTAACATCTATAGAATAAATTTGAATCGATAAAATTGATATTAATGTATTAATTTGATGAAAGATTCATGACAAACCTTATTACCTATATAAGTCACTCGAGTACGAACAAAGGACTCCTTTTTCCTTTGTGCTATATTTATTATATATATATATATATGTTCATGCGATGGCAACTTTTCTTAGTCATGTATATTGGTATAGATTCAAAATTATTAAAAGTCTTCGTCAACTATATGTAAATTATATATCACAAAAGTGCGTCAATTGGAAAACCTGTTGTAAATTCTAAAATTGTAAAAAGCAACTATATTCATACATAAATATAAGAAATATTAGTATTATGAATTACTTTTGACTATATGTATTTTTTATACAACTTTTATGAATTATTAGAAATTAATATCATGCACTTATATAACTTTTTGTTATTTTCAATAAATAGATAAAAAATTGTACTAAGTTCAGTAAAAACTTATCATATAATATCTTTTCTAATATCTTCTTCCCATGCTTTCAAAAGTTTTAAACTAGTACTTTTATAAAAAAAAAATAACAAATAAAAAAAGAAGCGAATATAATATATCACAATTGCGAATATAATCATGCTGTAACGACCTTAAGGTCTTTGGATAATATCAATTATTTGCGAAATAAGTGAAATCTACTAATAACTATGGGTGAAATTGATATATATATATATCTAATTCAATGTAATTCAAATATGGATAGTACTTTTAGACGGCTTCTTTATGTTCTTATATTTGTGTTCACGTATGACTTTCATCCAAATATTTTTTAAAGGAAAATACAAGTCACATAATAATATAAGTAAAGTTCAAATAATTCCAATTAAAATTGAAGAAGCTATTCTTTATGATTAATTTTCCCTATGACTGTTTATGTATTTTAGTATCTAATATATGGTCCATTTGTCATTATTTTATTCATCTGTCAAATAACCAAACTCCTTTTTATATTTTAATTGTTTTCTCAAAGTGTTTTTGATGGGTTTTAACAGTTATACACCCTACGAACGAAAAATACTATCAATATCTTATTAATGCATTATTTTTTTTAAACGTGTGCAGTTATTCATGCTCCCGAAGCATAATTATTAATTTATAATTAATCTTCAATTATAAAAGTTCCGCATAATTAAAACACTTTTTTCAGCCATCAGTGTACAAAACTCGCGTAGTGTTTGACAGTGCATTTTTTGTTTTCAATATAACAGTCATTATCATCATTAAAAAAAAAATGATCTTTCACTTGAACATATATTGAAAAAATATATGTCTATGGTGATGTAGTGGACGCATTCATTCAGATTTCAATTTTAGATCCGACATATTAGATTCGCCATTTTGAATTTCGAAAATCTAACACCAGATTCGACTGCAGCAACCCCAAAAACTTATAGTCTCCAAATTTCTTGGAATTAAATTTCATTCCCCATAAAGAGTGATAAATGAGATACTCTTTTAAATGAGTGATTTTCACACTTTAAGAGTGAAATTTCACTCCATGAAACTTAGAGAGTATGTGCTGACACTTTTACCAATTTTGTAGGAACTTAGTGAACGCGGCACACAGCTATATATACATACCACATATTTGTTATGAATGATTATATGACGCTGAAGTTAGAGAAAGATTCGGAAAAGTAATGTTTCTGGAAAATTTTGAAAAACTTGCATTAATTTATTTTTTTATATTAGCGTAAATATTCAAAAATTCATATTTATTTAATCGTTCGCTAAGTTTCTGAAACTCCCTGGGGAGAGGCAATCGTTGATTCTGGTTTTAGTCGATGTACATCTAAATAATGTTTTTGGAAAGTTTTGAAAAACTTCATGGGGGAATCTAAACAGCACATCTGACTTAGGATGTCCTCATGACGTCCAAATGTCCGCTTTTCAAATCATCCTCTCAATATCCTTGCGTTATCCTCTGACCTAACGATGTCCTGTGGACAGTGAGAAGAAAAGCGGACATTTGGACGTCCTGAAGAACTCCTGAGGACATCCTGAGTTAAATGCATTGTTTGTTACAATTCTATATGTGGTACCGAATTAGTGAGCGAACGGTTAAAGTCCCAAAAAACGGCGCATGTCTAAAGAGGCCCGAAGTATTTTGTATAACAAAATATAAGAGAATGACTAATATAAAAACAAAACTAGGGGCTTCGCCCCTGCGGCCTTCGGCCGCCAACCCCACTCAGAGGTTATTTCTGTCAATTTATTCGTGAATTGCAGCTCGTCAAAAAAATTAAAATTCATTTCCTATGTACGACGCTTACTTCGCCAAAGTATACCTTGAAGAAAGCAATTATGGGCGCACTTTCGT
>JAPYZR010003562.1:0-14312 GCA_030522945.1 Trichopria nigra
CCAAAGCCCAAATTTTGAAAAAACGTTTCGATCATTTACAATTTTCATTTTTCGTATTTTGAGGTTACGTCGGTAACTGTTCTACTTTAGAACCACCTTGTAGAGAGTATTTGGAGTAGGATAAAAAAGGTAAAAAATGTGGCGTCATCTGGCCCATATTTATAATTCGAATAAATATTATGTATGTCGATATTTTCCTTATTTTCCATGTATAGTGAAAATCAAATGTCAGTAGGTGATATTTCGATCGATATTTCTGACCGTCCTCCTTCGACGTGCGGTACCTTCGAGCATATATATATATAAAATACGATAAATGTATCGTATTTTGGTATTTATATGCGTGCATGTAAATAATACCACTATCAGAACACGAAGTACACATCACCATAGAATAGCAACTATAATTTGATGAGAAAGACGAAAGACCCATCTATAGTAGAGATAGTAAATAGCGACTCGATGCGTCGCGCGAATTCAGTTACCGACGACCTAATCCCTGAACAATATAAAAATGTAAATTAAAAATTATTTGAATATATTTTTTCAAAACTTGGGCCATGGAAAGGTGATTAAGCATAAGATATCTAATCCCCCCGTAAAAACTGGCGAAATTGGTTCAGAATTAAACGAGAATTATCCGAAATAAATTATTTACCCATATCCGCAACAAAAATAATTTATTTAAAACAGGGGGGTGGGACGTGATTCTGTGTTATTAAGTTAAACTCATTAAACAACATGAACTTGGTATTAAACATATACCGTAGCTTGTCTCAACATGTTATTTTGTCCATACACAGAAAAACGTTCCATACAGTAGGAAAAAATATGAAGTTTTGGCCTTTCAATATTTTATTTTTTACTGGAAGTCCCCATGCATACTTCGATTTCTGTTCGAGGAAGTTTTTTTTTATTTCACTTTAATATTTTTTTCATCAAGTCATGACCAAGTGGTCAAGACTTAATCGGCAGGGAGGCGGGAATGATTTTGCAAAAATACATCGTAACCTTTATATTTATTAATTATATAATATTTATTATAAATTATACAACAATTTTTCTTCGGAGGTAAGTGATGAACCGCATAATTTGCATTCATCCTGTAGAACAGGACCAAATAAATTTGGGCAAGCACCTAACTTACGGCATAACTCCATACAAAATTCAGGAACCTTATCATGAGACTTTATTACAGGAATGTCGGCTCTAATAAGATCTTCTTTTTATATTTGATTTTTAAATTCGCCATGCAATATCCAGGTTCTAGTTTCGACTTGCATTTCAACAGTTTTAAGGCGGAAGAAGGACTATCATTGCTTGCAGAAATAATTCTTGATATTGCGTCTTCTAGGACCAAATCAACTGGCCCCGGGCCTATACATTTCGGTAATTTTGACAACTTTTCTTTACAAAGCCTTCCATTATAACACCGATGATTAATGTAAATTGTAGTAGACGATGCCGATCGAATACAAGCGTATACGGTCTCTAATGTTGGTGTGCCCATTTCAGAAAATTTGGTTTTAACATTTGTTTCAGTTTCTTCGGCTGGTTTTCCTTTTTTGCAAAATTCGTCGTAGTCTCTTGGACCAATAGGAAAGATTTCTTTGGAATTCATGTTTAATTGTTTACAATATGTGCTGGATGCTTTTCACGTAATTATCAAGTTTCACCTAAAGTAGATGATTATGATAACGTTTGTTATGTGAGCGTGCACAAATTATACTTATTATGTTCGTTGTCCAAAAGAGCAATCAAATTCTTCCTCTTCGAACTTCCAGCCTTGATGATTTTTCACCCTATGTAATACGTAAATTATTAATAAATCATATAATCAATAAAACAAATGTAGAAATTATGAAATAATAATAATAATAAGCATCATCATCTTTAATATATGATTATTATTATTATGCTCGAAGTGCGGTACTCATCGTCGATGCGCATTTATTTTTTTTTCTTTCGTTTTATTCGTTCCGTTTCCATTCGCCAATAATGGAATTTTTGCCTCCATTGGCTAATTTCAATGGCGAATAACTTGAAAAAACCCTACTTTACTGGTCATTTTTGCAAGGGAACTTTTGGTCCAGACTCTAGTTTTTCGCCCTCTATATTCACCCCGATAAATTAATCACTTTTTTTCTAAACTTTATCAGCGACATTCGAAAGAGCGACTTCAAAATCATCACGATAAATGAAGGTTTATGTCAAAGCTAATAAAAAGTTTGAAAATACAGTAAACAATCAGACTCAACGTTAAAAATCAGTTAATTTGGGCCTTAATGGATTAATATAATTATTTATAAGGAAATTCTGTATAATATTTGTACGCAATGGAATGTCTCTTCAGAATCGTAAAAATTGACTTAGTAATAAATTAACGTATTTTGAATTGTTATATTCAAACCGATAGTTTTTGAATTCCCGCGTGCCTAGGGACTTTAATGCTGAATCAGCGAAGCGTGGGGAGCACATAATTGTTCTGTTCAGTGTCTGGCAGTGTCTGGCTGGATTTGTGCGTATACAGTAGTTCTTCTGTACGTTTATAATTTTTATTTTTATTTGAATTCATATTACAATACCTAGTTAATAAGAAGTAATCATCTTAGCTTGAAGCAACGGGATTGTTCTTCTGTTCTCCACGGTACGTATTAGCACAGTAATTGATAAAAATGCTATATATATATATCTGATACAAAGCATCGTTTTCAAAAATTTGAGGTTAAATTGTTGTCCATATACCCCGATATTTTTATCTATACATATACACAATTCTAGCATTTGTTAACAACATTACTTAACATAGTAAGATATTTTCTCAATGCAAGTTTTTGTACAATAATAAATTTAATTCTTCAGTTCTTTGTATGTTCTTGATCAATCTTAATCGGGATCCCATGATATATTAATAACAAATCATTTGAAACATATTTTTGATTTCATAAAATTGCTAGTAAACACATGAATTCTGTGGCCATACGGCAAAATCGCACAAGTCTCATCTTTGGCTTTTTAACTTGTTGATGTTTAGTGGTCAAACGAGTGTGGTTTTGGACTTATGTTGTTTTTCGATCACTGGTTTCTCAGAAAGAAATCATTACATACAGTTGATACTTAAGAAAATGTGACAGTTGACCTCTGTGACTTCAAATATGGCATTAACTTAGCCGAAAAGAAAAAAAGTTGTAGGGTTTTGACTTACTGCCGTAGAATTCATGATTAGTCTTTCTAAACTCTGGAGATTTATGAATATACACATATAAATTCCAATAAATATAGCTTCCTAATGTTAATTATATATATATAATTATCAGATGATATAGTTTGAAATTTAATTTGTTTATGAAAAGGTAAACTTTTTTATTATAAATACATTAAAATCCAATAAAGAACAAAGAACTACATTTTAAAAACATGATAATTTGTTATAAAACAATAAACTTGAATTTTCTTAAATAATATTTAACAAAATTAGACAATTACCTAATCATAACTATTTGTATAACCGTAACTATAACCTATTACTTAATACAGGTAATTAAAGTAATAAAATTAAGATAAATAATTTAACACAAACAAGCAGCACTGTGATATCGCTATTGGGATGAAGAATAATTCAGCATTGAAGGAAGTTATGGAAAATGGAGGAAGACGTGTTGAAGTGCCGTCAAAGGTAATGGAACCATTGATAGTAGTTCCAAAACCTCAGGCAATTCTCCAACGACCAAGCTCTAGCAACACACTCGTCGCCGCTACACAGTCTGGACAAGAACAATCTAAATATGCCCAGCTTCTTGGTGTCATCGAAGAAATAAATCAGGATATTCGTCCATCTTATGCAGGAAGTCGAAGTTCTGCTGAAAGGCTAAAGCGTTGTCTAGTCCATGCACGAATTCTAGTCAAGGATTGCTTGGCAGAAGCGGAGAAAATTAGTCGGCATTGACTTAAAATGGCTGGAATAGTTATAAATCTACCTCAAGATTACAATAATAAGGATGTGAATTAGTATAAGAAAGTTTTATTTAAGATAGATAACAGTATTTTATATTGAAATGGTCTGACTAGTTGATATTCGATCGCGGGTTTTAACCGTATGTGCAAATATACCAAAGTACAAATGTTCCATAAAGTATCTAAAATGTCTTGTGAATCTAAAGACATTTAGTTTAAATTACTTATAGTAATGTCTTTATTTGCTTTTGTTAAATTAATGTTTTTGATAAATTCAACAATGAAACAATTTCTAAATTCTACAGTGTAAAAATGAATCTTAGCTACTTTTTTCTGATTGGCTTATGTACTTATCAGCTGTTGAACTGTTGATTCTAATGAAGGTGTCCAAAGGGAAATATGATCATGTGTTCACATGTATACTACGCAGTATACGCACTAAATAATGCACAATTTCATGTTTTTCATGAAAATAGAACAATATCATGAATACAGAAAACATTGTGTTCAACTGGTTTTCACAAGATATTATTGAATTAATTTATACAACAATCACAGTAAAATGTCAATCAGCAATCAGATTTTTATTTACAGATAAGAAAATAACTTTATTTATAAAAGCTTAAGAAAACAATATTGTACATGTGCTCATAGATATTTGGATCTCATAAGCCTTTAATTACATTTTTATACTGAAAAGATATTTTTAAAACTCTTTATAGGTACATTTTAATTGTAGAAACGACAACCAAAGTATAGAATAAAAAAATAGATTGTAATTGTACGTCGAGGTTTCACCATTGGTGATAGATTGCAAAAGTCATGTTCCTAAAATATAATAAAGTGATATTTAAACGGTGACACTTCATCGAACAAAGCCTGAAATTAGGTTATTCTGTATTTACAAAAATCTGCGACAAATATTTGTATCGCCAAAAGATTTAATAAAGATTTTAATCTCAACTTTTCTAAAAATGATGCTTTTAAAATCCCTTATCTTACATATTTATAAAAAATGTTTTTATTTATTTATTTATTTTTTATTTACTTTTTTTTTTTGTTTCTAGAAAATGTTTCACACTTTAGACTGTTTTGATAGCGAGTTTTCCGCAGACTCAATTGAGTGGTGTCCACTAGAAAATTTCCAAGACATTTTTGTATGTGGAACATACCAGCTTGAAGAAAATGAATCGGATCAGTCTAAAAGGCGAGTGGGCAGGCTCTATATTTTAAAGATTGTAGAACAAGGTAAACTAACGGTGCTTCAAAGACTTGACACAGCAGCAGTTCTGGATGCAAAATGGCATATTGTCGATGGTTGTGTTCTTCTTGGAGTAGTTAACTCCGATGGTTACTTACAAATATATAAATTACAAGAAGAATCTTTGAAGTTCTTGGATGAAATTACAGTTGATTCAGAAAACGAAGACACATTAGCATTGTCTCTGGATTGGTCACGAGATAGTTCAAAAGATCAAATTACGGTTAGTGATTCTAAGGGCACAATTTCACTATTTTGCATAACAAAAGGAGGAAAAATTGAAAAAATTTCTGCATGGCCTGCACACGAGTTTGAAGCTTGGATCACTGCCTTTGATTATTGGAATCCAAACGTTATTTACACCGGTAATAACATTTTTCTATTTTTAATAATGTTTAAAAAAGAATCGATTTTAATGTAAATTCGATTATCCCTCATCTCGATTATCTACAATGTTTAAACAATTATCGATTACTATAAATTAGGTTTCTTTAAACCAAGCGAATGCTACATATCACCTAAAGCAGCTAATCTGCCAATATTACTAAAAATTCATTGTATTCAAAAAAAAAAATTTTTTTACTTTTGTGTATAATGCGTCTACCAGCGATAAATTCCTTTTTTAATGTACATCGTTAAAAGTGCTTCAGGCCTGTTAATAAAATAAAATAAAATAAAATAAATTTTGTTTAAGGTGGTGACGACTGCAAGTTTCTGTGTTTTGATAGCCGCACCCCAACAGAAACCAAAATTATAAATCACAGCCACAGTGCAGGCGTTACAAGTTTGCATTCAAATGCAAAAAAAGAATTTATATTAGCATCTGGAAGCTATGATCAAAATTTAAGACTGTGGGATACAAGGAACCTTCGTCGTCCTACATCAGAAACCAATCTCGAAGGTGGCATTTGGAGATTGAAGTGGGATCCATTTCATTACACACATTTACTCGCTGCCTGCATGTACAATGGTTTTAGAATCGTCGATGCGGAAAATCCCGTATCTCCAAAGATCGTTGAGAACTACCAAGAGCATAAAAGTATTTCATATGGATGTGATTGGTCATTTTTGAATTGTGAAACAATAATCAATCAAAAGTTGTCCTCTATAGACAATTGCTGCATAGTAGGAACCTGTTCTTTCTACGACCATGCCGTTAAAGTTAGTGCTGTTGAGTTAGGTGTTGACAAATGTAATACGTAGTTTTTATAATAACATTGTCACTTCATGAAATGAATTTATGACAAAGTGAGTATTATGGTGCTTTATTTAGTAAAGACTTTTTTAAGTTCAACGAAACATATTTCTTTTGGTAAATGAATATATTATATAAAATGTAAATAATTATACATGACAAAATAAAAGTTAATATTATTTATTATACGTTCATTGCAAGTCCACAACTATACATATTTAAAAATTAAAAAAACACTCGGTTTTTAAGATATTGCAGAAATCTGCCTTATCGGGCCGAAAATTTAAATATTCTTTTATTCTTTTTATTATTTTTAAGAGAAGTCATGAGCAACAAATATACGTTTAAAGACGTTTTGTAAGAATGAACATTTGATAAAGCAAATGATTGTCGAGATTTAAACATTTGTAAATCTGCTTTACCGATAATTTAAAAGTCAATAGGTGCCGCCAGGAAATCCAGGGGCGGAGAGAGTCAATTCGCTCGGTAGCGCGCTCTTCGGGTCCGTCCGGTCCGTCAGTGTTCAATAAAAATCAGTCGTTCTCAGCTGCCGTTTTCGCGAGGTGCGCGTCGACGTTCCGTGTGATTTTCAAAGTCCACCAAGGGATAGCCGTCAGTACCGTCGATTTCGGTAAGTCTCGGATTAACGGCAAAAAATCTCAGACGCATCTTGGTCCCGTTTCCCGACGACTATCCCTCTCCGCGCAAATTTTCACTTCGATCCTGTGAAAAGATCAGCTGGCCGCCTTTACTTCCGAATTCCTCGATTGACCCACAAACGTCTTCACCGTCGGTTTCTCGATCTTTTTGCAAATACTTCCGTTCGCCAATTGAGGTTATGACGGCGTCCCGAGGGTTTGAGGTTATTCTTTTTTCCCCGGGGCGGTTTTCGGTTGGGCGCGACGCGAATCAAGCTCCGGGGTTGTCGATCGAATTTCGGGGCATTTACACCCCGAGCAGTCGCCGAATCTTGCAGAGACTGCGCTTTTTAATTAGTGCGAATATTACAAAATTTGAACAATTTCTTAGTAATAATAATAAATTTTTTAACAATCTCGAATTGAATTATTCATCTCATTAAAAATTTCTCAAAGTTGTACATTACGTATGTGGTTGACTGAATTTTAAAATGTGATCCTTTATTTTTGTAGAATTTAAATTATAAAAAATTGCCATTGACAGTTTATAAATTAACCGTTCGTCTTTTACGTTAAATCAGTAATAAAGATTTCAAATGTAAACAAATTTATTCATAAATTTATCTGACAGCTCTGAAAAACCACCCTCATCTTTTCTAAAGAGTTATGTTCAAAGTTTATATATTTTTTGTACATTCCATATTTTCGTTTATTATTGGATTTGTGTTACAATTATCTAAAATACCTAGTAAATAATTACATTTTGAAAGCTATTCTCCTACAGCGTACAATGACATTTTGATGTATTTTGAACAATTATAAACGTTTAACATCGTTTAATTTACCACAAGGTATTTATAAAATATTAATTTTGTTTGTCAATAATTTGTTTACAAGGAGTAAAAGATAATTTTCATAACTATTCAAAATTAAAATGTTACTTTAAATCAATCTTTATACTGAACACATTTTACAAAATGTTTCATGTTCATTCAGTTTATACCTCATTTATGAGTGAAAATGAAATAAATATTGTTTATTCAGTGATCGTAAAAAGCAAATAAATTTTGTTAAACGTCAACATGAAACATCAGCAAAACGTAATAAAATAACATTTTTAAGTTAATGCAACAAATGTATCGTTCCATTAGTACAATAACTAAACTCCCTTACATTGCACAGCATACACATGTATATAAACAAACTTATCAGATTAAGATATCTACTAATATATTAGACAATTATGGTAAATAGGTCATATAACTGCTCTTACGACTCTAAAACCGCAACTTATGTTATTATATCAGCTGTTTAATTTCTATTGCACGATAGCAAAATGAAGAAAGTGTTTTAATTGTTTAAATGAATTTAAAATTTACAAATTAAATTATTATACAAAACAAAATTTTTTATTTCTCAAAATTATTGAAGGGACTCGAAGAACTACTTGAAATAATGTATTTCGTTCTAAATTTAACTAAATAAATAAATTTAGTTTGTTAAAATTGGAAGAATTGAGAACACGAGGAAGTATGAGTTCAAAACCTGGGTGATTTATTTCCGCAATCAATTTTTGAATGATTCGTATGGTCATTAATTAAGAATTCTTATTCGTATCAATGATAGGAAACTCGTATGCTTGCAGTAAAATCGAAAGTTTAGGATCTTACTGTATAATTACTTGTACAGTTGATGTTTCTTCGGATTTTGAATTGAAATCAGACTTTCTAATCTGTTATATAATTTTTTATTTTGTCGAGTGCAATGACAAGAAAATGAAAGTTGTTACAAAAATTGTACGATATGATTTTAATGGAACAAAGTAATAGTAATATATGTTTAACGTTTGATTACGTCTATTGGTTTGGACATGCATATTTGTATTAAGTGGGTACACTCGCAACAGTACCAAAACTGAGGGACCCACTCTAAATTGTTGAAAGACACGATC
This sequence comes from Trichopria nigra, assembly GCA_030522945.1. NCBI lineage: Eukaryota > Metazoa > Arthropoda > Insecta > Hymenoptera > Diapriidae > Trichopria > Trichopria nigra. Next base: position 9,000 of record JAPYZR010003562.1, read on the forward strand.
ATTTCAATAATTTTCTTAAACTCGGTTTAATGACCCCTCCTCAAGTTACTCGAGTGCAAAGACTGCTATTTGAAGCATAACATATTAAAAGAAAAAAAATAGTAAAAACTGTCGCATTCCATTTCCATTAAGAGTGAGCCATCTTAATTTCCAGCTCGTATAATATATCAATTTATTAATATTTTTTTAAAAAATATATTATTCGTTAATTGTTTATCTCAAAATTAATCAAAGAACTTTCAGAGAATTTACGTGGTATCACGTCTCGAATTCAATTGAGCATCATTTGTTTCATTGATTTTTCAGTTTTAGAAAACATTGACAATGTATGCACGTTTTATTCTTCGAATCTACACGTCGCTAAAATCAATATCGCGTACGTTCGACGTCGTAGTTTTTAAATAGAGGATAATTTTGTTTGTGGAAAACACAAAGAAATATAGCTTAAGAACGGACACACCTGTTGGGAAAAAAAGAAATATCGATCTATTATTAACGACCAACAACGACATCGTCAGGGAATAATACAAATCGATTGTGTTTCGACGCTTAAGAGGTGACTTTTCCGTCCGCAAAGGAGGACTGCGCTTATAGCCATTTCACCCTAATCGTAAAGTCCATAAAATACAAAGTAAAATAAAGCACGATCCCTTGCAAAGTATCCACTTAGGGTCTACCTCATTATGAAGGTCGCGTTTAAATGATGTGACGTAATCGTTGGACAGTTTTTTTTTTTCAAAGAGAAGTTTAGGATACTTGATAGGAAAAAGCATTCAATTCATTCTGGATCATTTGCTCGTCGATCCAGCGTCGCAGATATTTCACATTGGCGTAAACGGACGGGAATCCGATGGCGCAACCAATACCCCAGGAAACGATACCGACCTGAGCGTAGCGCCGTGGATCGGCTTGTAGTGGACAAACGAGAGGACCACCTCCATCGCCCTGCGGAAACAATGGTTCGGCCTTTGAAAGTCACTCGGAAAAGTCGAGTCTTGGTGGCAGTAGCTCATCGAATGCCTATACTTGTGTACTTACCTCACACGTGTCTGCGTCACTTTCACCAGCGCAAATGAAACTCCCGTGGAGTATAAAGTACTTTCCTAACCGTGTTTGTCTAAGGGAACTTTGACATTTGCCTTTCGGTATCAAAGAAGCTTCGCTCACTTTGAGGGCGTGCTGGTACAATCCGATGTCCCCTGAAAACATTATCCAAGTTGAAAACGTTATCCGCCGACGTCCATATCGTGTGTGGATACACCAGTTTTAGCTATGTTTCGACACGACATGGAGAACACGATTGGGCTAAACGCGTCATCACTCCAAGGTAGAGTAAGCGTCTGGCGGCATTATACAGAAGAGACGAGTACTGATTTCGAAGAGCCACAGAATTACCGGTATCGTTTTTGCCCCAGCCGCTGGTTAGGCATCTCGTATAAATAACGGGAGTATTCCAATCGGGCAGGCAAACAACGTCGATGTGATCCGAAAGATGGAACGGTTGTTCCAAGATTAGAAGGGCGACATCGTTGAATAGTGGACCGGACTGAAAATCCTCGTGTACAATGATCCGTTCGACCAAGCGATTCTGATGGGAGAGACTTTCCATGGTGTTATCCGTGCTCCATTCGCCGGCGCGAACCATCACTCCGCTTGCGTCTACGTCCTAAAAAAGTAGCAAACGATTTGTCAAGTTAGTACATTGACGATAACATCGGGGGTGTCGGTGAGAATGTTAAACTGATAACGCGCATTGATACAATGAGCAGCGGTTAGAACGACTTTCGGGTGGATGAGCGATCCACCGCAACGGTACACGTATCTCAACATCCCTTTGTCGGACCGAGGCGCTCGCGCCACTATCATCACCATCCACGGGAATTCCCCAAATTCTGTGGTTTGTCCGTGGCTTATCCTAGCAGCCATACCATTAGAGTTGCGTAAACCGCATCCTTTGGAAGGGGTCGTTACTAATTGAGAATGTAGGAAAGCCACCGAAGGTAGCTCGCAGCATACATGGATGCCGTAGCACGGAGATTGCTCGACGTTGGTTCTCATTCGTCTGGACATTCTGAACAATGAGTAATGACAATCATCAGTATCGGGAAATGCCGAGTTCTTTTTTTTCTTGTTTATTTATCGTTTACGGACCGGACGTCCAAGAGGCCGCTGCCATCCATCTGAATCGTGTTGTTCCTCAGGATGCACAGATCGTAAGGTACGCAAACAGCCGTAGGACCGCATTGTTCGTACGTTGTCAAAGTGGAATCCTTGATATCGTTTGAACCAGCTAATCTGATTTCGGACCTCTTCGCATCTGATCAGATTGGGGACATTATCGTTGACATTCAAAAAACTAGGCTTCGGTGACATATATAGAGAATCGCGCCAAGAAGCTCTTACCTCGTTTCACGGAAAAGGCACAACAACAAACGCCAGTAAATAGTATCACTGACGCCGAAACACCGAATGCCTTCATGATTACTGTTTTCGAACCGTCCGTGGAACTAATTGAGTTGCGATTATTATTAACTGACTGATTATTGGGAACTAAACTGCTATTGGCACAGTCTTACCCGAAAGTTTCGTACAATTTCATGATACATTGACGCGTGGGCAATGATGCACGGTACCATACGATACGCTATTGGTTCTCGAACAGTTCAGTAAACGGGGCATCGGGTGTGACGAAATTTCGACGCGTTGACTCGCAAGTAAACAATTCGTGATGGCCAAGAATGAATCCAGGCATTTCTCGGAAATCGTAACTCGCTCTAACGAAATTAAAGCGCTTGTGAATAATTCATCTAAGGCTTCCTCATTCCCGTCAATGACCCACTTTCGGTCTAAAACTTTCCTCCTTAATTAATCAATTATAAAACTTCCCGATTACTTACCCAATTGCTAAACTCGATTCTTTACTAAAACATCAAGTTAGTCCCTCGCTTAACCGCCGCCTTTCAATTCCCGAGAACATTGTAACGTTTTAGGTTCGACTATAAAAACTCCGCTATATAACGAGAATGCATTAAAAGCAGAAAGAAATGTTGGATCTTCGAAACGAGGCGAATGGTTCCCTTCTGAATAAGCGTATAGTCCCCTTCCCCTCCTCCTCCTAAACCTGCGGAAGTCCACCGGTTTGTTTTCTTGGGTGTCATTTTGGAAGAAGGTAGGGACGAATGTAGGTTTAGACGACCCTTCCAAGGTCGGCTGGGTGGCACGAATTAAAGAACTCTGATTAAATTAGCAGTTTGTCCTTGCCTCGACCGATCTCAAGTTTCGCAAATAATACCACAAAGTCCGCGGGAGATTTTCCGTCGAACTTTCATCGACGGCGAGGATGTTGATGTACTCTCATTTGGCCGAGTTAGTAAATCACTACGCCAGCATCTCGGTTTAATAAAGCTGCAATTAGACGGGCAATCGAGCAAGACATGCAACGCTGCTATCGATTTTATAAACCATATTCTTGTAGGGCGTTTATACGTGACGTTTATAAGTATTTGTTGCAGGACTTGTTGACTAAAGAAGCCACCTTCAATGGACCCGAGTACATAACGGAGATACAAATGGAAAACATAGTACATAATAATCCTTGCAGAAGTCGATTCCGCTGAAAAGATACAGAGAAGGGCTCCTCGAATTTCCCAAAGAGTAAGGGCTTCTCCCATTGTCTGACTATTGTATGATACGCATTGTTCGCGTAAACATGAATTATTTTGAAAATTGCTGGCGCTCACGCATGTCGCATTCATGCGGGCATAATCGATTCGCGGCTTAGCCAACTTCATCGCGCGAAATCTAAATGTCGATCGTCGATATATACGGGCCAGCCAATTATAAATCTAGGCTATGCTATCGTTGCTTTTTCATTCCATTCCGGACGATTTCAATGCTAATTCGTAATAACACGTTTTCGTTATTTTTTTCGAGTCCTTAATGGAATCGTGCGATTTATTCGCGTAACTCGCTGCTGATACGAGGATCCCGACTTCCGTCGTGTTTTTATTTATTTAATTATTCGTTTTTTTTTTTTTTCGTAAAAGGACTGCGACCTAAATTTAAGAGCTATTACGAATTAATATTGTACGAAATTGTAAATAAAGTGGACTAATTTCTGAATAAATGAGTATCAACAAATATAATTGTAGCGGTCTTGTTGTTTATACTGTTCTTGATCCCTGGTAGAACTTCAAAACAGTTTTGTTAGATTAAAACTAACAATTATGCAAATATGTTCAATAAAAATGTGCATAAAATAGACATAAATTATATAACACTAGCCAAAACAAATGGTTTAATTATTGGACAGTAAAAATGTACATAAATTGGGCACAATTATTATAGCCATATTAAAAATCAAATAAAACTATTTTAATAAATCTATAAAATATATTATCCAAATGTTGGATAATAAAATTAGACTTAAATTGTATACAAACATTATAGACAGTAATTGACCAACAATAATGCACTAATATTAGGGTATGTATACTAAACGAACGTTAGCTGTATATAGTCTGCATACGAGAAATTATTTTTTCAGACAAAGTGTTTTTGTTTAGTTTTCAATGTTTATGTTTTCAATGTTTACATTTACAATGTTTACATGTAATTACATTTTCTCAACAGTAATGAATGGGGAAATTTTTACCAGAGTACTATTTTCCCATTATTACAGCCTCTCGTCTGATGCACACCACAAAAATAAACGTAATTCATATAACGAGTAACTCTGGCGCCTAACGGAAACTACAGCAACTACGTGTGAGTTTATCTTAGAGCGTTTATCAACACTTTACTGCAGAAGAAAACATCATTGTCGAATGAAACTATAAAACAAATTCTCACATGTTTAAAGAGACAACTGTGGTGAAAGAAATAGAATATTACTGCAAGAATTTTCAAGTTTATACAATTGTAACGAGAGTACTCGGAATATTTTGTACCTATACGGAGCAATAACAACGTAGAAATATAATATTCCATTTATGAATTCAAGTGTACCCCTCGCAGAAACCAAATCGAACGTTAGTCGTCGATAAAACTGCTGCACAATTGTAGTTAACCAGATGCGACCAATAGTTCCGGTAGGTGTGTGGAGCAATTCAGTTACGTTCCGACACTCAATGGTCGTAAAGTAATCCATTCCACGGGAATCGTCCAATTATCTAAAGGACTGTTGGAGTAGCGCTCGACGGAATTAAATTCGCATCACTTAAGGTGGTTCCCTTCAAATCAACATTTCTTTACAACATAATGAAAAAAATATATGTCGTTTATTAAAAATCAAAGAATATTGTGGTATTTTTT
>JAPYZR010003563.1:0-13963 GCA_030522945.1 Trichopria nigra
AAGTTCTCATTCAATTTTTAATGATTTCTGCTGGAATTTTTGTGGTGATTGTATATGTTATGTAGAATCACCCTTCCAGAGCCCAAATTTAAAAAAAAAAGTATCAATAATTTGTTATTTATACTTTTATTATTGCAAAGCTCAGTCGGTAACTGTTCTACTTTAGAACCCTCTTAAGGGGGAAATTCTCTCCTACTACATGACCGCGCCTTAAGGGGTTTAAGGGCTCGACCACAAAACGGCACACAACAAAAACAACACGTCTCAGGTGTGAAATGACACCTTGTCGAATAAAATAATATCTTCTAACTTCATATAATTTAAAATACATAAATTTATACATACATTATAAACTTGTTGGCACCGAGTGATGCTGAATTTTTTGTGAATTTAGTTACTTAATAATTATTTAAACATATTTGTAGGTTAACACCCTTTCCTATATATATAAATTACATCTTTATATATATCTGCCTTGGAGAACTCCACTGTTCTGCTAACTGTACATCCGTTTCTCATTGTCGAATGGAATTAATTTATTATAAATATCATTAAATGGATATTGAAACAGAGAAAGTTATCAATCTGGTATTTCCACAAGGAATACCGGGTAAGTACCAGAGTTAATAATTGCTTTATAAAAACATAGCGTTTCAATAATCGATGCAAGTTTAATGTATTTTTTAATTATAGAGACCTGGAAGGACAATCCAGATTTTTATTACTATTTATCGAAACTCGGAGGATATAGCGTAGATGAATTGAGTAAGTGAGACATAAATATTTTTATTACGCATTGTCAATTACAAACATTTTATGAGTATCAATTTTTTGAAAAATAGTTTTAAGCAGATTTCTGTCAAACTTAAGTCTATACCATTTTTGTCGCTTTGATTGCACATATTTTATTATCTTTATTTGTTTAAAACTATACACAATTCATTAATACGTTATCAAAACAATTTTACATTTAGCTAAAGAACCAGATCATATACAAGATGAATTGCATTCTATCCAACAAAGTACCCAAGAACTTGTATTTTCCAATTATAAAACTTTTATTCAAACAGCAGAAAATTCGAGAGAAATATTTAAACAGGTGATTGTAGATTTCTTAAAATTGGAGCATTCTTGAATTTCTTGTATCACTGACGTTGTTTCGTTTCTAATTACAGTTTAACAAGACAGAAACGAAACTCGACCAATTGCTGAAAAAAATTCCTGAATTTGAAGAGAAATGTCAAACATTTTGTAATAAATCAAAAGAAATCAATAGTAGAAGAAAGTTGCACAGTTTAACGTTAAAGAAAAATACGGAGCTTTTAGAAATTTTAGAAATGCCTCAATTAATGGACTCGTGCTTAAGGAGCAATCAGTACAATGAGGCATTGGAAATATCCCAAAATGCTCGATATTTGGCAACGAAACACGGTGACATTCCTATCATAAATGTATAAAAACTTATTTACACTTGTGTGCACATTAATATTTTTCGATTAATATGCAGTTATCAAATTTTCTGTAGATGATTGTGAAAGAAATAGAAAACAGCTGGTGGATTATGGTCAACCAGGTAGTAGACACTTTACGAGAAGATCTACCTCTACCAAGATGTTTGCAACTCGTAGGCTTGTTACGTTCGATGGATGTATATACCGAACCTGAGTTACGGCTTAAATTCCTGCATACTCGAAATACTTGGTTTCAGCTGCTCTTGAATGGAATTCCGAAAGATGATCGTATGTATTGCACGCAAAGAATTTTGTAAGTGAGCACTTTTTAATCACCTCCCAAACAAACGTATATTTTATTTTTAGTTACTTTACACTTGACTAAAACCATTGAATTAACGAGAATACATCTCTTTAATATCATAACACAGTATAAGGCTTTATTCAACGATGACGATCAACAAGCTGAGAGCCAAGATTCTACTTTTAATATACAATTAATGCTCAGTAGCTGGGTGGAAGAGAAGGTATATCAGTTTTGTAGTAACTTTTTAAGGACTTAAATGTTCCAATAAGATCTCTTGCGAGTCTGCATTTCCTGCGTTTTCCTAATTGACATCGATGTTTATAAAATTTCAGGTATCAGAATTTTTAATCACTTTAGAGCAAGATTTACCAGCAGTAACATCAATTGAATCCATTCTTAGTCAGTGCACGTATTTTGGTATGTCATTTGGTCGAATAGGAGTCGACTTTACTGGTAGAATGGCTGCTATATTTGTTAAAGTGATCGGTGAGAAATATGAAATTCATATTCGGAAAGCTACGAAGAAGTTTGAAAAAGAAATGGAAACCTTTACGCTTATAAATAAATTACAAAGATCGTCTGATATAAAAACTGAACCTATTATACAACCTGTAAGTAGTCTGATTTTCAATTCTATTCTTTAATATAATATTCCTAATTGATGATATTAAAACCAATCGCATGACTAATGGCGATAATGAAACTTGAAATTCTAGGGAAATCCTCCAGAGCAATTAGTAGAATTTTATCCCCTTGCCGAATATTGTAATGGACTAACAACACTGTTCAACGAGTTAAGACTTTGTACTCCTGCGGCTGTGTGTCAACATTTCACGCATGCAATAAACGAGTCATTGTGCGCAGTGTCAAAAGCTATGTTAGTCTTTTACAAACACGAACAACAAGTGAGTCCTATGTTATTTATATTTCGTGACTCTATCATCGCTTATTCTCAATCTCAAAATTGCATTTGTTCGACAAATGTATCAACGAAAATCATGCCTAATTAATTTTTCAACTCGTGCAATGTTTTAATTTTTAAAATAAACAAACAAACTTGTCTACAGGCATTCACAGCGACGGAAAGAGATAACATGATTAGGTTTGCGGAATGTATGAGTGAATATTTAATTCCATATATACAATACTGTATACACGCTCTATTTCCGCCGACACAAATTTCAACTCATCTTGGTTTACCCATTACTCAATTGCAAAACAAGGTTAATACATGTTAATAAGTATTTTGTTTTTAAATGTTTTCATCGAATTTCATAAACCTATATTGTTCTGTAGGGTATCGTACACTTAGATAAACAAAAGATTATCGAGCCATTGGCAATTCTCTTGCCTGTTAAAAATATTCCTGCAGAACTATACAAGGCGGAGTTTAATTCAACGATTCGATCGAAGGTGGAGATTAGTCCGACGGATGCATCAACACCATCCGCAGAAGTTTCAACGACATTGAACGATATTGAGCCGTTACGAATGAATGAAAATAATGAATCGGATGAACCATCTGTTACAAAATTATCAGACGATCTGCTGAATGTAGCGCTTGAAGAAACTTTGCCCGAACAACTTCCGGCATTGAATGATATTGAAAGTGTATCTAAACCAATCTAAATAGATATGTATATACATATATATAAAAAAATAACAAAATTTGTGAAAAACATGATTAACATTATCAAATCCTCAAAACACTTATGCATTGAGTTTATCAAGAATACCGGTATCATTGAAATGCTAAACGTGACTTTTGTAATATTGAATGACATTTTTATACATATATTACATTATTTACATATAAAATACAAATTGAATACATATATATATATATATCAGTCTTAAACGAGAACACTCGTTTGAATAGATTGTTCGTATAAAAAACACCTACTCAGGTATACACTATAAATGTTTCATCGTTTGTGCCTTTCTCATATCGGAATATGAGTAAAGATATTTTTTTTCAAACATTTCAAACATTAGTATTATTTATATAAAAGATTCTGTGGTTTGACTGCTTTTAACTTTGTGAGCAGATCGTTCAACAACAATCGCCAGTGATTGTCCTTCAATGATAAAGCTGTAAATGCATCCAAGATATTTGACACAATGTCAATGATAATATTAACCAAGTTGAAGTCGGATCTAGGAATGTCTTCAGAGATCTCGATCAACCACGGTATCAAAGAATATCCAGTGACGAGGAGCACGATAGATTTTGGTATCTTCGACACGGACTTCAATATTTCCAATATCAACGTCTGAAAAATTAAATTGCGGTATAAACAAATTTTAAATTACAGAAATGAATTTGTTCGCATTTATATTAAAAGATTAATGCAAAACGAACAAAAAGATGATGAGAATTTCAAAACTTACCTTTGATTTGGTATCGGCCAATACCGACGTATAAAATCCAAACAAGATTTTAAATAACACGCACTTTAGTGCAATCTTCATATCGTTCTCTGTTTTTAGACCGTCTCTTATTACTTCTAAAATCCAGTTTCTGTGTGCATAATGCTCAATCTCATAACTGTGAAATAGTTGCAATAATTCAGGTATCGTGTCGAGAACCAAAGCTGGTTTTGCCATCATGAATGCCTGCAGCGGAAGGAAAAGGGGATTGGCAGGTTCTGTAAAGATTAACGAAGCACGCGCTAAGAATGTCGATACGAATCCGTTGAGGCGAACATTTCCATTAGGGACGTCCAATTGAACAATGCCGTTGCGTAAAGTGTTAATAAAGTGAATCGTCAGTGTGTTTTGTTTTGAGCTAAAAGTGAATATTAAACAATATGATAATATAGTTAAATGATAATATACAAATATTATCTTTCATCAATAAATTTATTTTAATCAATAAATATTGTACTCACCGTCGCATAGCATCTAGATGAAAATAGAACCTACAAATTACAGTATACGCAGCCAGTCGTATTTGACTGCAAGTGCTGCTGCAAGCAGCTAATGCCATGGCTAGACCTCCACAATTAATTACTTTATGGCATGCAACGACATTATTTTCGGCGAGTAGATGGGAAAAGACTGGCAAGTAGAATGCAGGATCGTAGACTTCAGCGCAACATTTCATAAGACCACACTACAAGTAAAGATCATAAAATGTTACTTCTTTCTTTTATCTTCCCACTCTTGGTATAATAAATAACATAAACATTCAATCCATACCTCTGCAGTCCTATGAACAGGATAGTGTTTTATAGTATTAGTGACCAACTCGGCATCAAGCAAATCAAATACTCTAGATGTTGTAGGTTGCCTAAAAAGCGCTGTATCCTTCACTCCCTTGATGCTGTAGTGTTCCGCAGCTGCATTACCCCACAGATACGGACGATATTCATAGAGTCTAATTCCATTATTCTCGTAATATTGTAATATCTGATAAGAAAATTGAAGTCATATAAAAATACATCATTATTCGAAAGAAAATCAGTAAAACCAATTTTTACCATAAGTATATATTGATCACTCTCGGAAAGCGTAGCATTATAAGCAGCTAAATACAACGGTACTTGGGAAGAAAGCATCACGGAATGATTTTTTTGTACCAAAATCCATAAAAGCTCCAATAAGTCTCCTGAAAAAAGTTTCCCTTATTTCTTAATAATTGGTTTTTTTGGGGATGAAAATATGTTATTTATAGGTTGGAAAATTCTCGTTTAAAACCTTTTAAATAATGTATGTGAGATTAATAAAACTAAAGTACTAACTTTTAACCTCCGAAGTGCCCAATATGATATTTACGAATTCAGAATGCGATGTCGCCATATCAAAGATAGTTTTGGCATATTCATCGCTGCTATTATTTTTGTAGGCTATGTCGCACACTTTAATTAGAGGCTTCAACGAAAACGTTGTGGCTTTGTCTTCATTTTTCGGTATCTTGAGACCTGCTTTCAAAGAGAACCTAGTGAATTGTGGCCAAAAATGATTCTTGTTTAGTTCCTCGTAAGTGCGATCATGATTCTTTGACCTCAAATCGTTGATTGTTGATATGAAGACTTTTTGGAGATAATCTAACTTTTCTTCATTCTTTGAATTTTTTTTCAACGTTGATACCGACACGTAAAGAAGAAACTGCAAGAACTCTATCATTGCATTCTCATTTGTCGATGCGCAGTTCTGGAAAGTACTTTGAATCAACTTTATTCGTTGCACCTTTATTCCATCCAACTTATCTCCGCTGGTTAAAATCTTCTTACAAATTTGTATACAAATTTCAGCGGCTTTAATGAAAATCAAAGAACATTTTAAAATTAATAATAATTTCTGTTTCATATATATATTATATATTTATAAGTAAAGGTGACTTAATTTTCCTTACCAAAAGTATGCTCTATTAAATATCCCACAGCCTCCGCACTATCTTCTATCCAAGGCTCTTCTGTACTACTCGGATCGTTCAAATACTCAATGATTTCTGATTGACAGGCATTGCTCAGAGCGGAAATAAATTTTTGATCCCACTTGTGATTCAAATTGCTTGACAAAAATTTAATCGCAATTTTTGCACACGATTCCAGTACTTTAACATCATTTAGAACAAAATTTGTAAATACTTGAATGAATTTCTCATTCTGACTGACGCAAAGGGAAAGAAGTTTTGCAAGGTTTGAATTTTTAGCCATTGTTATAAGCGCAACGAAACATTCTGAAACAGCAAATGAAACCGCATTTATATATTTACTTATATAATTAAAATCATATCGTTTGTATTGATCGAAAATTAAAGTGCTTATGTACTTACTTCCGTCTATGGCATTAATGTTTTGTTGGTATTTTTGCAAGTACTCGTACAAGGAACAATACCATTCGTCAAAATCTAGTTTCGACGCTGCTGTCAACCGGGCCATATTAGAAAATAGTTTTTTAACTAACTGTTTATTCATCGTCTTAACATCATTTGAATCCTTTTCCAGTTTCGCTTCACTGCAAACATTGAGTAATTCAGACACTAAAATACTCCAAGATGACAATTTGGACATATCGTCAACCAAAAATTTTTCTCTTGGCAACGTTATAATTTCCATCAACAACTCGTTACCAATATTGAAATTGATATGAAGCAAATTGACAAAATTCACAAAAATTTGTTGATCTTTCAATTTGTCTTTCTGATTACGATGTTTCCGTACTGCTGACATTATTTGAGTTACGAATTTGTCTCTGAATGGTAACACAATCTGTGTGGAAAGTAAAGCACTATCTATTTCAGTGATCGATGTGCAAATATTGAGCAATGCATTCGTGAACACGCATTCTATCGAACTTTTCTTTTTGTATACCGGTTCAAAATAGTGCAAAATCGTAGGATGCGTGAACATCCAGTTGACGCACTCGTTCAACACATTTGAGTCGTCTTCGGAATTTTCCAGGCTCTTCGCCATTTTCAGCAATGAAACAATGACAAGCTTCAAAATGTCAACTTTATCACTTAAAATTTCTTTTTGCGTGAATTGCACAAAGTAAAAAATTGTCATTTGAAACAAGCGGGTTATTTCATTATTTGTTAGTACAAAAGTCTGAGTGTCTTTGTTATTTACAATACATAGGGCCTGATCTTTGATTAAAATTTTCCAGCCAATGGAATCGGATAATAAGATTTTACTTATATAGTGCATTGCACCTGTCGAATCGAATGCTTTTTTTACACTGCTTGGCGTTTTACCTCTAGACCAACCTAAAATGTATTTTTTGGTTGGAAATTCTACATTTTGTATCAGATATTGTAAAGCTTCCGGAGCGACTTGACAGTGCAACGTATGCATTAAAACAATAGATATGTACTCGGCAAAAACCGGCAATACGTCATTTTTTAAACCGTCAATTGCACTACAAATTAATGGCGGTATTGTTGTCCGAAGCTGCATTGAACACGTTGACTCTGTTTTGACAATCTTTATGAGAAGCCCTAAAAGTTAGAAAGTTGTATAAATAATTTTAATAAGATTCAACATAAGTTTGCTGTACGCTGATATAAATTAGAAACCAACCTTGAAATATGTCTTCTAAATTGGGAGCATTCAATATTTCTTCACCACAGTTTCGTTCAGCTTCGTCTACTACTGAGACATATTTATTGATACGTTTCATAGCACGTTTTATAATTTTTACGACCCAATTGGTAACTTCAAATTTTTCTTCCGCATCACTGAAATGAGCAACTGCATCTACCCAGATGTCAATTTGATTTATGCACCCTTCGAACATTCCTGATTTGTTCAATAATAGCTTTATGGTACGCTTCAGTCGATTTTTTGAAACTACGTTTTCATCACCTATCTTTGATATCAGGAACGATAAAACTACAACGAATATTTCCTAAAAAATATAATTTAATAACATTTATGGAGCTGCAATTTTTTGATGGATTGTTAATTACTTAATTAATTAATCAATCAATTACCTCAGACAGCGAACAGGGTATCGAATCCATTGCAAGTAACAAATACAAGACATCGACCTTCATGTCATCGATATCCTGCACATCAACTTCTGTCACATTGTCCAAGCCGGAAAATAAGAGTAATGGACTTATATCCAAATTCTGATCAATATCCATTGCCAGTAATTGCGGACAGACATTTTTATATAAATGAAGTAAATGCAGAATTACTGAAATACGCTCTTTTAATTCTGGAATAGGATCAATTTCATCTGGACAATCATTATTTCCTTCGTTATTTGGAAATACGGCATGCTTCCAAACTTTCATTATCGCACCCAAATTTGGTAAATGCTGGAAATAGAAATATCAAAAAACATTAAATCCTCATTTCAAGTGATATTGTACGATTTTACCTACTTAAAATAGGAAGCTTGAAAATAATGTATGCAAAGTGACTTACTTTTAAAATGTATTGCAGCAGAGCATTCTTGAAATTTTCAAATTCTTGACTGTCACAGTACACTTTTTCGACAGCTGTAGTGAATGCCTCTGCTTTCTCCAACATAGTTGCTAAAAGTTTTATACCTTCATGTTGAGGAATAAAATGTTCATGTTCGAAAGACGGATAAATCACATTTTTCAAGATAACCGATGGGAGAGTAATATTAGCAATAGCATTTGCTAATTGTACGGAGGTAAATTCTGGCGAGCACAGTCGTAGAGAGTCTTCAATATTAATTGATCGAATGACCTAAATAGCGAAATGATAAATATATAAAAAAATGGAAGATAAATTAATAATATATTTCTGTGCAATAACATTTGGTAAATACCTTTTGGATAAATTGCTTAACGTATATCCAGTTTTGTGAAACTCTTGGCTCTAAGAACGGTTCTGTGTAAGATAGCTGAGACTTGACTAAATCGGGACATGCTGTCAGTATCTTAACAACTAGATCTGCAGGTTTCTCATGCTCCCAGGGTCTATCAAGACTTAGAAGAACAGACTTGATGAGTGGATTGTGCTTATTCCCAGAACTCGTTCCCAATGTACGATCGTGAAATATTATTCCTTTTTGATTAGAAGTCAGAAGAACGAGAAGAAATTCATGTACAGCATTGACTGCGATCTGGTTTTAAAAAAATACTTTATTAATTGTCTTGATTGTAAAATTCGTCAAATGTATTTAGATTTAAATATTAAAACGAAAAATGTTTTTTTTAGAGAAGTAAGCAAAGTTAAATTTACCTCTTTTTCTTCAGGATTAACGTTTTCAGTGTCCTCAGTTTCTGAAGTCTTTTGTTTTTTAAATGAACGAAAAGTCCACTTCTTTGGTCCTTTCCAATTGTACAAACTCACGAGAGTTTGTACGACTGGAGTTGAAAACACATGCAGCTTTGTCGTTTTAGAAATTCCTGATAGTTCTAAAACAAACTTCTTTACTGTCGTTAAAACTAAGTGAACAAGACTTGCTTTGTCATATATTAAGTCTGCAAAGATACTGGAAAGTACTCCACGCTTGTCTAATAAAGCTCGTATGTCGGACACTTTGCCTTGGACAAGAAATGAAAGTACGAAATGTATAAAACAAGTTCTGATACTTTCAGGATCAGAGGGTTGTGTTTGTCTTGTCAAAGCATCTAAAAGCTCTCCGTGAAGTGACATGTGATTCAAAACTTCTCGTGGTAAATTTCCACCCATCGAAACAACTGCTGTCAATAATTTTAGAGCTGCACGTCTTTGTTTAACGTTACTTTGAATAGATAACATCGAATGGATCGAGGCAAGATGCGAGTTCAATAAATACTGGCATGCTTCCGTCGTTGCTAATTTTTTCTCCGGGTAATTTAATATAATCCTGAAAAGTAAACAATTTTCATTAGAAACGCGGCTACTGATATAAATGACGTAAGACCAACGAACTTACTTCATAATAAGATTATGCATCGCCGTAAAAACTGTAGTAACCGCACTGACATTTTTCTTGTCGACGGAATCCAATAATTTTACAATTTCAAATATGTTCCCTCCTCCATCCAAATACTCCGAAGCCGAATTATCTTTACAGATTTTTTCAACTTTCTTCAGCAGATTTTCGGATGCCATTGTATATTTCTATCAAAAATTCTTTATAAATAACCGGCTCCAAATATGCTCCACGTAAATAACGTCTATTGCAAAGAGTCCTATGGGTAAAAAAACATATTCTTATATATTATAATTTGAGTGTTCATCAAATATATTCAAAACATTAATTGTCATTGTTTATTTACCTGGCGAAACTTTGCAATTTGATCAAAGACCTTTTCGAAACTAAAAAAAATAACCAAACCACAACAATAAAATCCACATGGTGCACCAACATGCACGGTTAATATAGAACAGAGACAGAAGGGTTGCGGGCGTCTTCATATGAGGAATGCGATTTCAGCGCCATTGCGCGCTATACGTGTTCAGTGACGTTCACATATGTATGTATGTAGCAAAATTATGCGCGTGCGCATAGCAAACTATAGCCTCATCTGAAAGACTTTCTATTTTCTATATGTATTTCAATCAACCATCTATTTAATTGATCTATGCTGTGTTTTGCAACAGATCGAGTTATGAACGTTCATGGTATAATAAGACAAGGTATACGGTATACCATTCCGAAGATGCGCAGTACGCGACCAATAGAATTTTTCCTGTTCGAAAGGCGAGGCTGACACAAATATCGTATATATTTACTTGCAATTCTTGCGTAATAACAAACTACTTTATCAACTCTCTTTTTTCTACATTTTGAACGTCTGCTCTCCTTTCTCACTCACCGAGCTTCCCTTCAGACAGGAAAAATATGATTGGCTGACAAAATTTTGTCCACACCCCAAATGCGCAATGTGTTATACCTCTTCTTATTATACCATGTGAACGTTATGAATGAATAAACGGAATGAACACTACAGCACCAGGGACATCGAGAAGCGTAACATTTACTTTTACGAATGGAAGTGATGAAGCCATAATGTAAAGTGCAAAAAAAAACTGTACGAAACTTTTAAATTCCCTGGACTTTAAGCAATATCGCCCCCCACGTCAACACGTCTGCGTCTGCGCATTTCCTGCCGTGAAAAAAAAGGTGTCTATGCATAAAGCACAGCGGGGATTCCCTACATTATTATTCGCCGCATGAAAACGTACCTATATAAACGTACATATTCATCGCCTTTTGTAAACGAAACGAAAAAAAAAACGTCATCGTTGCTAAATTCAAGCGTCAAAGTGACGTGTATGTCATGTAGATGAAACATTTTTAATTTGCTGTTTGAAAGCAGCATGACACCGTGTAGTTAACTCTTAAAATTAAAGACGTAACCAATATAAAAGATGGAAAAAATTAGTACAACGGTGATAATGTCATGTTATGACACTGGTGGTCGTGACGCGGGGCTTACCGTACATTTTCTTCCATCTGTAAGTGGACTTTGATTTAATGATATAAAATTAATGATTTAATTTTACATTTGTTGGTTTATTTTATCTATATATATATATAGATATATATATATATATATATTTACGTAGCTACTTATATTATTCGATATAACAAAGAAAACGTAATTTTACCTATTTTTTTTTCAGAAAAATGAATTTTGATCGGTGGACCCGTTTCGAGACCAAAAAAAGAAAAAAAAAAAAAAATATTAAAATAATATATAGAATTTAAAAATGGCATACTTTTCGAAACTATAAAAAGTCCCTAGATTCAGAAAGTTGATTAATTTTCTCGAAAATGCGCATTACCAAGAATCGATCGCGTAAAAGAATGCCTAAACGGATAATTCAAAATGTTCCCGACTACTCAATAATGGGGCTCACTAGGAAATCGAAAAACAATGAAATGGGCAAAATCTGGAACTCAAGGGCGGACAACCTTTCGCTACGTATGGTCGACGATTTAATAAACCACAGCCCAATTTTGGGAATTCACATCAGCATCATTTGTAAAATTTTGAATAGACCGATTCAAATTTGGTCAGACGGTATATTGCAGCAAGTGTTCGGGAAGCCGACGGGGAAGTCGAGTTTAGACGTGGAGTATAAGACGAACGGCGAATTCGACGGGCATTTCTCATTGAAAGGAGGAAAGGAGCCATTTGGATCAAAGAAACGTTATAAGAATAATTGCTTTTTCGATGTAGTTTGGGCTTTGACCGGCTACGATGCCAATGAATTGCGACTCGACACTGCGAAGTATTTACGAGAAAACGCATCGCTGAAAAGGTATTTATATATTGACGACACTATACGTCGCTGTAAGTGACACGACCTTTTAGAAGTTTGCCAGCCAGCAAAGTCTTTGTAATAAATTGTTCTTCGACCGATCCTTTTAATTCAAATATGTTACCACATATATCTTAACAAATTTCTTTAATTGTACAGAAAACTAGATTCTTCTAGAAATAACCTCGAACCGTTCATATGCGGCGGAGCACGTTACGTGGGTACTTGCTCGGAAGATGCTGGACTCATCCTTGATGAATGTCAGATTTCACGTTGCCATATGTTCGACCGTTTCGGACATCCTCGTGCTCACGTGCCTGCAGCTGATCCAAGCATACATTCAGACAACTATTCGTGCATTCAAAGATACTCAATGATGAAACTTCGTTTGCAAGTTAAGGGCCCGAACTTGCAGAGCGCATTTTTATCCAAAGAGGATCAAGACTTCGTGTGTCATTTAGCTTTAATATCGCCCCGAGGAAAAGCGGCGATAGAGCTTTTAGCCCAAGGCAGCTTTGAGGAGGTGTTGCATTTACCTTCAACCCATTTGGACCACGGTAAATTACCAAAAGGACAATTTTGGATGGACGGTCAAATGTCGGAAGGATTGAAGGAAATTTGTAAAGTGACTCTAATATTGAGACATCATAAGAATTGTGTGTGGGATGATTCCAGGGATGTTTTTATTTTTACTATATTTCCACATCTAGTAGCTTGACATATAAATAATTTATTTGGACATACCTTTTTACATATTATTGGGGAAAAATATATGAAATTATGAAAAGTTGTGCTATTTCTTTCCGCTCTATCATTTTGGGTGCAGATTTTGGAATTCTAAATAGTTTTATAGACGATGGCCAAATAGTAATTCGCCTTTTCAATTATTTTCTAATTTAATATTTTACGTTTCGGCTATATATGCCCCGCAAACGAAAAATTATTGCGCGTTAAAAATAGGATTGAGAACAATGGGTAATTATTATAAGAAGCATTCATTTATTTTTGAACGTGAATATACTTCTTAAGTTCTCAATCCTTTTTTTTATAGGTTCTGAATAATTTTCAATAATTTTTCGTTTACTGGGTGATGACGGCCCTCTTCAAAGACATACACGTTGGAAAAGATAACATACACGTTACACATATAACAATTTTGACTTTACAAGACTGAGTTGTTTAACAATTTCTCAGAAATCGTAACAAATTTATACGAAACAGGAAATATGGCATTTTGACGCCTATAATGATCTACAAAGGCGCTGGAGTGTTCTTTCCAATGACCTATATATTATTACAGTTGTATCCATATATATATATATATATATATATATAAGTATGGCATACCAACAGTTCCAGGACAAAATATGGCAAGCGCACGATACTTCCAGGACAAGTGCATGCTTCCAGGACCGTCGTGGAAATTTTTTGGCAAGCGCACGATAGTTCCAGGACATCCAGGTTACACGATGCCGACATATATGTCGACAACTGTCGGACAACTCATATGTGTTCCA